>BMAO01037796.1:0-31787 GCA_019973975.1 Trichonephila clavata
AATTCTAGAAAAGTTTAGGTGACCGTTTGTAGTCCTCTCGATGACTTGTTGATCTTTTATGATGTTTATTTACATTAATAACCATATTTTAAATTTCAACACATTAATCTTGAATTATTATTAGATTTTATAAAATTTTTAATTTCAAATTTCACGGTAAAATATGATTGAACAACTAGAAGTCTGTTTTACAACAGCAATAAGAAAAAATCTAAGCCACTGGAAATATTGATCCGGATAGTGTGATGCATTGCAGAGGTTAAATATTGAAAATAAATAATACACAATTTTCAAACGCCAGAATAAATACCAAGATTTAAAATAATTTTAAAAATAATTAAATTTTCAGACGCCAAAACAAATACGAGTATTTAAAATAATTTTCTGTTATTTATTTTAAATCTTAAAAATATTAGTATATTTATTTAGTACTCACTATTGTACTGCACAGTGATTCTTCAATTAAACGATTAAAATAGTAATCAAACAAAACACTATTTCAAAAATGCACATTGTATACACATTAAACTTTTCACTAAATCCATTCAATTTCATTCATAAAACATACACAGCACTATAGGTCAGCTGTATAGCTACAGTTATACTGCTATAAGTAAGTCGGTGACGCAAATGCACCAGATTTCACCCATCCAAAAAGTGTCTAAGGCGAACAGCACATTGCGCGCGCGCCAGTCAGAGCATGTCGGTGACGCGAACCATAAGATTTTTCCCTACCAAAAAGTGCCCAACGCCGCTAAAGAAGTTTTCACTTCAAAAACATTTATTAGAGTTGTCGGGTACCTTAAAGAAAAATTGAAACTAAATCCAAAACTGATTGTAGAATGACTTGTATCATGATGTTCTATTGTCATATTTTCATAATGGCGTTTTTTTATTAAAATGAAAATTTATTAACCTTATTATCAGTAATATAAACTTTCAGATGAAGATTCAAATTGAGGTTAGAGAATAATTATGCCTTTCTGATTACTATAAACGACTCTGAATGTTCTGAATTTTCTTTAATGTAGCAATTTATTTTATTCAGGAATGTACTCTCATAATTTCCAATGCGGTGTTACAGAATCGAAACACACAACAGATTTTCCTAATGATCTTAATTTAATTATATGTGCTACTACGTTATTTGGAAAAAATGTTTCGCTTGTGAATAAATATGATTAGAGATAAATTCAAGATAAATGCAGGTGAATCTCTAACGAAATAAAAATGATTTAAATATATTATATCTTGATTCGTCTCTGTATTATTTCAGCTTTGTTTTTATCTATATATATATATATATATATATATATATATATATATAGTACTAATTATTTATTCTTTAATAGTATAATACATACAGTTTTTCTTTTGAGCTATTAGAAACTGTCTTTTATCAGCTCTGAAAAGATCATTCGACTATAAATTGTATTTCCTATTATAAATCCCACTCACACAGCATTAGCTTTACTTTTCCTCTCTCAATTAAGAAGTTTGAAGCATTAAATACACTCATGTCCATAAATTAAAGAAAATTCAGAATCACACAAAAATTGAACTCTAAAATAAAAATTTCACCTGTAGAATTATCACACACATCTTGAAGAAGAATGTGCAAGTTACAGGAAACCACCAGATGGCGCGGATAGTACATCACAATGACGAGAGTGCAAGATAGTGGTATATAAGGAATGGTGGCAAAGAAATAAAATTGTTCACAAGCGCTTTAAAAGCCTTTCAGTGCAACCGCATAGTCATGGCACAAAAGAAGCATTTGGATGATTTTTTACGTGGTAGAATTTTCGGACGACTAGAATGTGGAAGTACCCAGCTGGAAGTGTCCGAGGAACTTGGAATTGCCCAGAGTGTCATCTCCAGGCTTTGGCAACGAGTCCAAGATGATGGTAATGTGAGTAGGTCGCCCCTAAGTTACAACGACGAATGAGGACCGGTATTTGGCAGTTACTGCCAAAAGAAACAGACGGAGCACAGCATAAGACCTGTCTCGTCAGCTCTCTTTAGCTACCGCTGCGACAGTTTCAAGGCATACCGTGTACAGACGCGTAGGGTACATTGGGCTATATGCTCGTAGGTCTGCCAGATATGTTCCCCTTACCGGAACTCACTGTCACCTGCGATTAACCTGGAGTAGAGAGCATGCATTGTGAACACCGCAGCAGTGGTCTTGTGTGATGTTTTCCGACGAGTACAGGTTTAGTTTGCAGTCTGATTCTCGCCGGACTTTCATATGGAGAGTGCCAGGTACCCGTTACCACCAAGAGAACACGAATGACTCCTTTACGGTGGTGCAGGATGGCTCGTTTGGGGAGGAATTGTTCTTGGTTCCAGAACTGACCTGCATGTTTAGAGTGTGACGATGACAGGCCACATCTATCGGGATGTCATTCTGGACAACATGTACGTTTGTTTCGGGGCGTCATGGATGCTGAATTTCTGTTTATGGATGACAATGCCCTGTTCTTCATCGCGCAAACATTGCTAGACGAATGCCGTCAATCGGATGATATCACCCGTATGGTTGGGCCAGCATACTCACCGGACTTGAATGCAGCAGGGCATGTGTGGGATATGCTAGCCGACGAATTGCAGCCCTTCAACCCACTTCAACTGTCTACCGGAACTTCGGAGGGCATTGCTTGATTGAGTGGTGTAATATTCATCAAGATGAGATTGATAATTTGATACCCAGAATGCGTAGGCGTTGTAAGGTCTGTATGTGCATCGTCCGGGAGACATACTCCGTAATTAACCCATTACATAAATAACCATGTTATACAATAGTTTTTTTGTAAATAGGTTCTTTATTGAAATTTGCTACAGGGAGTAAATTCGCAATTTTTATTAATTAGGTCAAACATATAGCCATCTTTTTTGCTCTTACCTTTTGTTTAATAAATTGACTTCACAAATAAGTCAGATTTGTTTTGTTTCTGTCTCTTTCTTTGCCTGAACTTCTTCTCCTTAATTTTTGGACATGAGTGTAGTTCTAAAGGGAGAGTGAACATTTTTGTTTGATATTTGTTGAGATAATTTGAAATGCACAATTTATTTAGAAATGATGTGTGTCAGTGTGTAACACTGTCTTTAAAATTTTAGAATATTTTTTTATAAATTTTTTTAATAAGTGGTAAGTTTTATTCTGAAACAATTTTAATATCGAAAAATTTGTTAGTAATTTAACACAACAGAACGTCTTCATTTGACTTTACGAAAAATTACTTTTATTTCAAATCGCCCCCGTTTGTCTCCTCCTTATAAAGCGCTAGTAAGTGGCGCTATGGTCGCATGTGATGTGCATCTGCGTGGTAAATGGTAATGATTTGCATATTTCATCGCCGACAACGCTGTTATTTTTACATGGTTTTCATGCTTCTTTCATTGTATGGTATTTTGTGTGGCCAGGTATGTATTATTATTTGAGAAGAGCATTTTCAATAAAAGAATAATGTACCCAATTGCACGTAAATATTTTTTTTGTAATAATATTCTTAAAATTTTTTATGTATATTTTAATTCAGATGACATTAAACATAAAAACAGGAGTGTATTCCTTTAAACACCCTTTCAATATCCTCGTTTGAAAAACGGCCGGTGTTAACTTCTTTTAATTAAGAAATAATTGTCACTGAATAAAGGATTTTCATATTATATTGTTTCTTTGCTATGGTTCTTAGAAGTAAATTACAGAAATTATACAATCAATAGCTCTTGTATTTTATGTTTCTTCATTTTTAGCGCGTTTTCACGTAGTGGAACAAAACCGCTATTAGGAAGCAAATTTTCTCTTCGATCCTTATTTTGTCCTACCCTTTTTCTCAGCCAATATGCAACCAATTGACCTCGAGTTTCGTCATTTGGTCACATTTGTGCCTAGATGAGATGAATCATATTTAAATTTTCCCATAGTTTCCCGAATTTTCTGACAAATTTTCCTGTATTTCTCTGATTTTGCTTTTTTATAGTGCTGATACAGATTTGTATCATTATTTCTTTTCAGCTCAATAGTAGTACATTTAGAGAACTGGTACAGCACTACTTTCTGTTAGTAAAAAGTTCATTAGGTGCATTATTGTAAAATACAACATGTGAAAAGCGCACTAAAATTACTTGGGCGTGCCAATGATTGATATCTTGTTTAAAATTTTTAGCTTTCATTTCCTTTCTTAATTGCGAAGGGATAAAATTATACAAATTTATCTTTTTGGGAAATTGTTGCGTTTTGAAAAAGTTTAAGTAATTGATTCAAACACTTAATAAAAATGTACAAAAAAAGAAAAAAAAATTCGATTGTATATTTCATAATACATCGACACTTTTTGAACCGACTAAAAGAGAAAAGTTACAGTTGTGTTTGATTTTCTTTAAAAATATCTACTAAACGCCTGTAAAAGTGCTCAAACAATAAAATCAGTTATTTGCTTTTGAAAACTTGGTTGCTAAAGAGAGCAACTATACTTAAGCAGTAAAAGAATCCTGATGATTTTTTGTACGTTTTTTTTTGTGATTTTTAGCTTAATTTATTTAAATGTACCTCGACAAACTTATAAGTTTTTCATACGGACCCTTTATAATGGATAAAAAATAAAAAATTTTAATCATTAATTCCTTGTTAAATACTAAGTAAAAAAAAAGCAAGCTTTTAAATTTATTTTATTCAAGTTATTTATCTCTGATTAAATACTTTTTAAAATGGATGAATATAATTTGATTATCTTAATGAATTAAAGTTTTCTAGAACAACAAAACTGTTCAACGACAAAATAAACATTGATTATTAAGTCTGCTTTCAAATATCTTTGTTTACTCCTCTAGAAGTAAAATAACACTTTAATACATATTAAATTACAAAGGAATATGATGTTTAAGATTGTTTCGTCTTTGAAAAATAAAAATTGTTTCCTCCTTTGAATTAGTTTGAAACTTTGTATTATAGCAGAATAAAAAAGTATGAAAGGATATTTTCATATCTATTTTAAAAAGAATACCTGGTTTAAAACGTATTTTTGAGTTTACACATTTCCTTTTGGATATGATTATCTGATTAAAAAGCCTCATATAACGCGATATTAATATTATGCAAAAATCATTGTAGTCCTAACTCTTAATATTCTACTAAATATACCTAAGTAAATATAAATTTAAATTCAAATTAAGTTATTTTTAAATCAAATATTTAAAAACAAAAATTAACATAGAATGAACGTTTACGTAAGCGTTTGCGTATACATAAATTAATAGTGTCAGCACTAACTGGATCAAACTAGCTCTAAGTTTCAAAAATATGTTATCTACCGAAAAAAATTTACTATCCTTATCTTTTTAAATTGAGTAAAAAAAACAAATTTTATATTTTATTATACTAGCGTACTAATTTGAACTTGTATGAACATATACCGAATCATTAATCGTATATATAATAGCTCTATAAATCTTATTTAAATTTAAACAATAAACACAAATTATAAATATGTGTACATAATGCATGTTTTTGCGTGTGAATTTTCATTTTTGCTCAATGGAATATTGTAGTCGTGCAGAAAAATCCTTTAATTTACACACACCAGCATTTTTTAGGATAATTTAATATCAGGAAACACAACTTACCAACATCTCCAAACAAGGGTGTGAAGCAACAAAAAACACAGAAGCTTCTAAATTTAAAATAAGGAAAACAAGAAACATATAGAACAACATCCCCAGACCTTCGTTATTTTATAAAAGCTGAAAGTTTCTCTGTGGATGTCACCAACACAGGTAAGAACGATCAGCGAGTATGGAGTTTGGATTACGGTTACTTGGGCAGGTAACAGGTAGTAAAGGTGTATAAAATAGTACCTCAATTTCTATAAAGTATAAATCACAATTATTTTTAATATTTTTTTCCGAATATCTTTAAAAGCGCGTCATACATTGTCAAACACTTATCATAGTTGCAACCTTCAGCCAGACCACCCATAAACTTTTAAAAAATATAATATGCTTTCGCTTATAATATCAAAGCTGAATTTTATATATGTTACTTGGGGACAATAAAAAATATTAATTTCAATAGCCAGAAGGTTTTAATGTTTTTTTATATCTTGCCAGACGCATTGAAATTCTGTGGTAGCGGGTGCAAGACAATAAATGTTCAAACGGATGGGAGTGAGATAGGTTGTTAAGTGCATTGCGATCGCTTTAGAAATCCAAAATAAATAGTTTTATTACGTTCATAAACATTATTAATAAGTAAAAAAAATATTGTATAATTACTAAATACAATTAAAGTACTATTACACTTAAAAAAACATTTTATCTTTGCTTAAAATTCATCATTGTCGTCGATATTTTCATCTGCGTCAATACAAATACAATTAATTTTCACATAATTTGGTACGAGAAGGTTTCCCTTAAACCGCAAAAAAAGGTATTAAAAATTGGTTCGTCATATTCGGAAAAAGCATGAAGGCCATTTACAATCGTCACCAATTTGAACCTCTGTTAAGTGATATGTACTACTCTTGAACTGGCAATCTGCTCTCCAAACTTCGACACTAGGTCTCTACAAGGTCAATCTTAAGTGCCTCTTGCACTCAAATTGAGCTATAGCTTATTGTAACATATGAAGTAAATCTTACTTTAAAATTAAAAACTTATATTGAATTTGATTGCAGAAACCCATTTAGGTAACACATTTACTTACATTTGCATATATAGGTTAAAGTATGTAAACTACAAAATTCTAAATATATACAATGGAAATCGTTTAACACGAAAGCTGAGGGAATGAAATATATTTCCAGTTAAAAGATATTGCAAGAAATTTCACTTAACAAAGTTAAGTTTATTAGAGTATATTTTGTTTATATAGATATGTGTACATGTATTTAATAAAAATCAGTGAAAAAAACATTCACAAAATTTTAATGGTGTTTCATAGTCAATTTTCAATTTTTTTGCAAAAAAAAAAATAATTTTTTTTGAGTTTTTGGAAAACAATCTGCTATTTTTCATTGAACTGACTTTTTCAGCATCAAACTGACAACAAATAATTCGATGTCGCCAATTTTATGTATACAAATTCAATATTAGAATGTGAATCTAAGTAAATGACATATTATCATGCAATACCACTATATGTATAAAGTGAGAACATGAGATTCATTATTCAATTTCATTTTCACTTTTGAAATCTCTATCAGTGATATTGTTTTTAGCTTTTAACAGTCAAAACTGTATTTGTCTGCAAAAATAGGAGATGCACACACCATGCCATCATCTGTTGCAAATAATTGTTCCGATATTAAAGAAGGATAGTCTAATAATAGAGAAAAATGATGTGGACACTCTTTTATTTCATTTTACATCTCTCTTAAATATCTAGCGTTTACCATATACTTTGTTTAAGGATTGTCATACAATTAATCGGAATACCGAACACCGGTATTTTGATCTATTTATAATATATCGTAATACCAGTATTCATAAGTTTAAATTCCTGTTTTTGGTGCTTACTAGAATTTTGTTTTAAATCGACTCCTGGTATCGCCAACATAGCAAATTGGTATAATTTTTTTTTTTTTTTGTGCTTCCTATGGGTGAAAATTTTAGACTGTGAATTTATATAAATTTGTATCGCATATTCAAGAGAAATGATAAAATAAGTGAATCAATCGAGGAAGCGGCCAAAACTATTCTATTTCAGCTGAGAGTGATACTGTACACGCACAACACTTGCAGAGCACCCTTTATCATTTACTAGCTTTCATGGCCCGGAGTTGCTCGGGCTTGTTCAAGTGTATAAATATTATTGCTTAAAAATCCTCCTTCCTATCTCGGTGCAAGCACTCTTCCTGGTGTATTTGTGTGGGATTTTGTATCAATGTCACTAAATTTCCCTCTTTTGAAATATCTTTCACCTCTTTACTCCATTGGGTGGGTATGTTTTTCCACCACTCAGCCCGGTGTTGCACGGTGTTTTTGAGAGTATAACTTTATCCCAATGAAATTTTAATTTTTCCCTCTCAATGCCCGCATCTCTGGGTGAGAGTGTATTCGCGATGTGTGTGTGAGATTTCTATACTTATGTCATTAAGATTATTTTTTCCGAAATGTCTTTAATTTTTTTTCCATTATACGCAGACAGGTTCCGTTCTTTTGGTTAAGCCCGGCGTTACATGGGCTTTTTCATGCGTATAGCTCTTTTTCTCTCTTTTTTTCCCCAGTGATAAAGTCTTTCTTTAAATTCTATTTTTGATTTCTAAGTTATAAAACTAATCTAGTTTATCCACAAGAAAAAAAAAGATAGAGTATAATTTTACTACTAAATAACTAATTTTGTAATGAATAATAATTTTAAAATATACTGTAATTTGTTGTTTTTTTAATATTAATTTATATCCATTTTTATTAAATAATGAATAAAATTTTTTTTACCATTATCTATTGAAACGACCAGTGCTGATTTAAGCTTATCACGGGCCCTAAGCACAGAATATCTACATGCTTCTTTGGTACTGGAGAATCGAAATTTGTAATCAGAAAATCTAGTTAAGTCCAGCTTATCCTGGTCCTTTTGGGTCCCTGGGCCCCTTGCCGCCCGGCCCAAGCGCCCAATGGATAAACGTGCACTGGAAATGACTGCTTATATCTGGATGTGTGTTTGATTATTCGATTAAAAATATGTAACTGTAAAAAAAAGAAGTATGGGAAAGAAAACCTAAAGATTTTTTCATATCACTGCATAAAGATTTAAAATGTAAATAATATTATTTGATGAAAGCATTTCAGCATTTTCTTATATTCTCTTAAAGTTTTTCACTAAATTGCTTTTCTGGAAAATAAAGAAAACTATCAGTTCTGATGTATCAGAAAGTAGCTGTCTGCACATGCTCCATAAGCTCTCAAACCGGTCAATTCTGTCGTAGGTTTATCACAATTAAACATTACTGACATTTGGTGATTTTAGCAATTTTTTTTCGTTGCAATCTCTTTGAAATGGAAAAGTGCCTTTTTTAAAAATAGTTTATGTGCGAAATTGGAAAAATAAAAGTTGTTCAAAATTACAAATTCTATAAATTTTTTTAAAAAGTTTTACTATATGCCAACACAGTCTAACTTGGCAGCGTTAAGAGAGATATACAATGTACCAATCTATTTGAAAAATAGTTGTAACTTTCTTTCTATTGGAATTTAAATCCAAGAAAATTTATAAAAAATGTTAAAACATTGTAGACATTGGGATTTTAATAATACATTTCAAGTTAGTCACACATTAAAAGCATTTATTTTTAAACAGAGTAAGTTAATACAGACAACAGAGCAACGTCATGAAATTGCAAGTTTGGCTGAAAACCGATTTTCGACGCCTGCTTTTGTCACTGTTGTAACAATAACATTGCTGCAACAATGGAGACAAATCAAAATTTGCACGAAAAAAAAACGGGTTTTTCAGGTTTTTAATTAATATTTTTTCAACTAATTACAATATCGGAATATAAATAGGCAATACGGCTTCCCCGGAAAATTCCCGATCTTTTGGTACCTTCCGTGACTTTCTGTGTGGTGCCGTTCGTGAGAAGATAGACGCACATAGATAGATAGATAGATAGATAGATAGATACGCTTCTTTACCTTCGAATTTTAATAGTGTAGATTCTGTTGCCTGGTTATTCATCTCAACTAAACGATTCTTGAGAATATGCTAACAATTCCCAATAGGTTTTAACTTTGGTGATTTAACAGGCTTATTAAGTACTTTTATTTCCTTTTCCCGCTTAAAACTTTGGATCCATCTCGAATTCTGACATAGGGCCAAGTCATGTTGAAATGTTACTTCAAATGTTCCTATGGATGGAACAATCCTACTCCGTAATTTTTCGATGCAATTGACATAAATCAACATGCTTTTAAGAGGAATTGTCTCCAGTGACGTTTATTGTAAAAAACCCAAAACATCTGTTTAGAAGGGTGTTTTACAATCTGTTAGAAATAATGAGCTCAAAGTTTTTCTGCTTGATTTCGTCTAACTTCGTTTGATTTGTATCCCTGCAAAAATAAATTTGTTTTAGTACAGAAATTCACCTTCTTGTTGTTAACAGCCCATTTTTGGTATTTTCTAGCCGATCATAAACGTTTTTTCTTCATTTTCTGAGTAAAAAATTGTTTTTCCCGGGGGAATCTTGTTGTCTTACAGCAAACTTCCTGAAGACTTCTCCGTACAGTTGAGGTACTCAATTCAACACCATGATCGAATAAATCTCTTTGAAGCTCCTTGATTGTCTTTCTTGCATTTATTTCGATATTTCTAATTGGAATTTTATCAGTTATTTGAGTAGTTTTCCTTTTACGCCCACACACACTTTCCTTTTCTTTTTGAATAGGATATCCGGAAACCTTGAATTGCTCTTACATATCTTGAAATATTTTTCCCTTACTAACTGTCGTAGCTACATTTTTCACTTTCACACAATTGTGTTCATGATAAGCGAATATTTTAGAACGCTTCCTTGGTGTAATGTCCATATTTGAACAAAAGCAGAACTAAAACGCGTTACATGGAACGCAAAATTTCACCCACTAGTTGCCACACTGAAAATTTCATAACTGATGAACTAAAACAGGCCAAACGAGTAAATTATATTCAAGGTCAATCCATCACTTTACCTGTAAGCAGATATAACCGTTTTGAGGTAGTTCGGAACATGATTGTTAATCGCATATTAACATAGAGATGAAAAATAGGTTTGTCTATATTAATTCAAACAGAATAAGTACATTCATTGAACGTTGAGGAAGAAGTACTTCATACAAAAGTTTCAAAGTTCACTGAGTAGGACTTTATTGAAGGTTTAAACCCGAGTCTAGTATTCGTTGTATACTTTTATTACTGGATATTTTTTGTACTTAAAACTTGTAAATTCTACCAAATAAGAAATATGCAGGAGTTAGTGGTAAAGGCTATGAAGAGTCATTATAGATAAACGCTATACACTTTGAATTAAACATGGCTTCCGTTTTTAGGAAAACCCTTTTCTAGGAAATTCATAGAGAAACTAGAATGAACACTTACTTTTCTTAACCAAGTTTCAATTGTTATAAAATGTTTCTTCCAAAACTATGTTAATATAGGAGGAAGTACGACATAGTTATTAGGAGCCTTGTAAAATTATAAGAACGTTCTTTCATTTTTTAATCGTGCTCTTCCAAAGAGAGGAAAAATTTCTATTTGCCCTTTAATGTTACGGGATGCAGGACTGGTTTCGATTTCAGTGCAAACGCATGACATGAGCTCTTCTTACACCACCACCAAGAGTTATATAACGGGAAATCAAATACAAAAATATAAATATATGCACAAATGGTATCAAATATTTTATTTCAGAGTGTATTTTACAGAATGTATCAATTGTTGAAAAAATAAATTTTTATTGAGTTCTGGTATCTTCTGCGGAAATTTGAAGAAAAAAAATGTTCTGAAAATATTATTCGAACTTCGATTTTTTTTTAAAAATTTAGATTGATTTAATATTTTCAAATCATGATGAGATCGATAGCTATTATAATGAATCTGCGATTTTAACGTTTATTAGAAATACGGATGCAGGGATATTGTAAGATATTGAAAATTAGAGAGCTATTGACTGGAGTGGCTATTGAGCATGCGATCTATTAACAAGATTTCAACCGTGTGAAAGGAGGTCGAGAGAATGAAATTGTTTGAGGACAACGAGATGTATCACTCTGGAACAACTTCGGTCTTGCTGCACATTTCCTGAGGTGGAAGCGGCAACGAAGGCTCATCCGAGGTAGTTAAAACGGGAGAATGAAATGCTGTTCGAAAGAGCGAGGTGAGGGGATGAAGGAGAGAAAATGTTCAAACACCCATCAAGGGAAGGAAGACAGGATGGAAAGGAAGAAACAACTGAGAGTTTGCAATGTTTTGATGTTAAAATTGCAAAAAAAAAAAAAAAAAAAATCAATATATTGTAAGTGAAAGTTTGAGATATTAATTAAAGATGTATTAAAGATATTGCCGCGGGTGAAAGTAAGGGGAAAAAAATTGTAAGGTAGTTTAAATACCTACATGCAAATGAATTGGTAAGATACTTTTAAAGTATCTTCAGGGGGAATAAGGTAATCAAATGCCTTGGAGACTATGGAAATGGTACTAATACCTTAAAAAAGGGTCTATGGGGACAAGGTACATTCATATACCTTAGTCTGAATAAAGAATTTTGAATATGAAAGCTAATTTAGAATTTGTTAAGAAAAGCAGCCAAAAAGTTGAAAAGAAACAAGACACCAAGTCATTACAAAACCTCCGTCGTGTCTTCGTTCTTTCCCGACCTCTTTCCGTTGTGTGGCACTAAACGTCCTCTCGCCCACAGCCTCTCAACTTGCTTTTCCGAGCAGTGCCTCACTTTCCCTTCCTCCCAGCCTCCGATAAACCCCTTTGCCGTTTCCACACCAGGGCATGAGCGGCCGGACTGGAATATTTCCGGAGAGACACAACTCGATATGTGCCGGACGAATCCTATCTTCTTGACTTCCTTTCACACGGTCTCCCACATTTCGGGCTATTGATACAAAAGGCATTTTTAAGATAAAGTTCTATTGAAATATTATTATGTGTAGACTAATTTTGAGAATTTTTAAGGGATTTTGTTTTATGTAATTTGGGTATTTTCTTTATGGATTTTTTAATTTTTTTCCAAGTATTTTTTTTCTTTTTGTATCCAGGGTTATCTGCTATTGAAGAATGTTCTGAGAGGGAAGATAGGTTGAAATATTCGTCGATCTCGTCATGATTTGAAATTTTGTTCATATTTTCGACATTTTTTATGCATTCCACTTTTTTTTCCATCTCTTCTTCTGCTGCCGGTGATTGGTCAGTAACGGTTTTTTCAATTATATTTTCTGTTGTCGTTTGTGTACTATTGTTTTTCTTGTAAACGGAAATTTGGGTGCTAGAATTTGTTTGGGGGGTAAAGGTTTGTGTATAGTTATTTTGTTTCGGTATAAATGTCTGTGAACTGTTGTTAAATTTTGTTACAATTTTGGTTTGAGTATGGACAGAGTTGACTATTTTAGATTTTATTTGGGGTGTTTGTGTTTCTGAATTAGTTTTTTGAATGCTATTTTTATTTAATTGTTCTTGTAATTTGCATATTTTATATAAAAGAACTATTATTATTGAGAAATTTATTAGGGAGGGTAAGTGAAAGTATTGGTACATATTGATAAAATTATAAAATACCATCACCGGCAGCAAACTATTGAAAATTACGTTCCATCCTTTTCTGTAATGTCCTGAAAAAAGAGAAATTTTTAGAAACAAAAGAAAGAGAAAAAGTAGTATTTTGTTATTAACTTATTAAAGTATATAAATAAATTCTTACTTGAAAAATAAAACAAGCTGAAACTAGAGAAATTCTAATTTGCTTCCATTTTTCTTACGATTTAAGAATACGTTTTTCTGAAGCGCAATTCGTTGTGTAATAATGTTTTCTGATGAAAAGTTATTTTGCTTTTTTACACTTTGCTGGTATCAAAAGTTTTTATTGGTGAGTGGTATTAAATGTTTTCAATACAAATCTAAGCGAAACTATTTTACAATAAATTTAGACTTCGATTCTTCTTTATTTCAATATTTTTTTTATTTCTCGAACAATGTTTAAAGATCACGAAGAAAGCGATAACAAGTTGCCACCCATTTAAACGCCATATTTTACAAAATTACAATATTTGCAAAACGTTTTAAAGTTCTCTAATTCATTCAAAATCTTTTAACCCTTCATCTATCGAATTATGATGTACTGCATTTTTTTGATGGATCATTTTTCTCGAATCACTAGATTGAAAATTAATTTTAAACTTACAGTTTGGATTTAACTACATATTTGGAACAAAAATGGCAATCTTTACAATGCGATCAAAATATAAGCTAAAAAAGCTATTTCTACTATAAAATTATTCTCCTTTACTGCCAAAGTACTCATCATAGAACCCGCGCCGACATACGATTTGGAAAAACGGATTTAAAAGAGAATATTTCTGCTAAGTATCGTCAGAGTAATGATTAAAATGTTTATTTTATGGAATATTAATTTATTGGTATTTATAAGTACCGTCGGTAGATAAAGGGTTAACAAACGTTTTCTTCTAGTTAGTTCCAGGAGAATTAATATTGAGAGAAAATCACTGAAAGTTCAACAGCAAAAAGATCACCAATATTAAAAGAATTGGTGCTTGTGTGTGAAAAGTTACTCATATCCGTAATCTGTTCCATTAATGCAAACAGCTTGAAGTAACCAGAAGTGTTTCAAACCCTATTTCTTTGATTTCCCTCATTCTTAATAAGCATTATGAAATTCCGTCTAGTGAATTTTTGAAAATGTTTTTTATAAATATTTTTCCTCAGCATGGGTTTAACTTTTCAGAAGAAAAACATCTTCAGAATTTTATATTTTTAAAAACTGTTTAAATTAAAAGGAAGAATCACAATTATTTAAGCAATGTTTTTCCATTGTAGCCTAGAGTTTAATTTTTAACTATAAGTAATGAAGTGTGAGCAATGCGAAAGTCTTTTTTGGGTACACAACCATATTCATACGGAATATGTATTATGTATGTAATTTCGAAAATTCGTGAAAAACTTGATGATTAGTAAATAAAACAATAAAGGCAAAATAGTGCAATTAGAATAAAATGTTTTGCTTAGAAATGTGGAAAATTATTTTTGCAAATATCTAGAGCAGTTTTACAGTATCAAGTAGCCTAATGCATTAAATATGATTTATACTTACTTTCTTGTACGTGTGTATTATTTTTATGTTAAGCTTGTAGATATTATTGTTCCAGTGGGATCAAACTTCTTTTGCTTTTTATTCTTTGAATTATTTTGTCATTTACTTCTTCTGTTTCTTTCTATTTTGGATGTTGTTTTTCGTTTGTAATATTGCTGGCAGTTTTTATTTATCTTGATGGGGTTCTGAAAAGTGATGTGTATAAAATGAAACAATATACATTTAAACAGTATATGTGTTCTCAACAATGTATTTAAGTAATTATGTTCTAAATAATAAAGAAAGCCACGTAACAAATTATGTATCCAAATAATTTTTTGAAGGAGAAAATGTTTTATTTACCATGTTTTTATTACCATTTTTATTGTTATCCACTTCTGAGCTCTAGCCCAAATTTCAAGTCTATAGCTTATGGGGTATTTAGTTTAAAATCAATTACAAAATTCCACCCGGACAGACAAGAAAGCGGGTTGATAAAAAAGTTTTCAACAAATGTAGCAATATATTCGGCAGCTAAGCAGCATTGAGTATTTTCGTATTTTTGTCATCCTAGTACAGCAGCTTCTGTTGTATTCAATATCAAAAATTAGAAGTTGATCTCAACAGAATAGGCATGACTCATCTTTTTTGTAAAACTCAGTTTCTCATAAACTCTTTCAATCAATTTTTCAGTTTCCAATCGAAGTCAAATAATGTAAGCGACAAATTAGTAGACACTTCCCAGCTGTAGACTGCCACATCATTCTTCTTTGTTTTGGATGTGAATTCTGAAGGGTGGGTTTGCTTTGTTCTGAGAATAAAAATTTTGAGTGGATAGTGATAATAATTTAAGGCAAATTATTCCTTATTCCTATGTTTACTGCGATAACATTAAAAACTGGAACTCGTAGCTACTGCCACATTAGTCATATCGATAATACAGGAACGCGGCATAGATAAACAAAAATTGTAAAGTTTTATGAATTGTTTGATTAACAGAGATCCCATTTACGTTTATAAAATCGTCTGTCACTGGCTTCAAACGGAAAAATGTTTCCATTGACTCAACTTATGTTTCCACTATTAAGAACTTTTTGGAGGAATTTTTTTACATGAAATAATGAGAAGGCAAGGGTTGATATAAACTCAAAAAGTAGTATAAGAAATTCCTGGGCAATGTGTCTCATCAAAAGGATTGTTTGAAGAAAAATACATAAAATATTTAGAATAGGAATTTGCATTCAAAATCTTATTTATTTTAAATGGAAGCAACCATTTGCCTGTTTGACTGTAGATCAATGGTTTTCGAAAAAAGAATAATATAAATCCGAAAATAATATTAAAAGTAGATCAACCTGTTACAGCTACTCTAAGTAAATGCAAATAAATAAAAATAGTGTATTTTTATTCAAATTTTTTACATAATATTAATGCAATTTTTTCATTAACAGCCTTAATTCATGCCCCAGGATTTATCTATCTTTGCATTATATTCAGTAACTACGATATGTGTTTGCATATGTTTCACACAAATTGTCAAAGTCTAAAAGTATTTAAATTATTTGTATTCGTATTTTAAATTTTGCGTTTAATTGGTTTTTATGGTTTTTGTTGCCAAAAACATTGAGATATATTTTTCACTTAAATGCATACTTCTGAATAAATTATTATTTTATAAATATGAGATATATTCTTGGTTGCATCCTAAGATTTAGGAACTTTTCCTGATTTAGTTTATACCATCGATTTTTCTGATATGCCGATAAGCGGTTCCTTCTCAATTAATGGCAGGTATTTTCATTTGTCTATTCATGTCTTTTTTTTCTCTTGCGTAATTTTTTTGTATAGGTGTTAGGTTATGTTATTTTATTTTTATATTTACTTCTAGACGGTGATTTTTAAAGTAAAAGTGGGGAGAGGGGCTTTATTGTTTAAATTTTAATACTTTTTGCCGAACTCCAACGCACACAGTTACACTTAGTTTTTAAAAATATTGCACAAAATTATAAAATTATTTTGAAGAACCCGGGAAAATGAACAATAAAATATTCCTAATCTGGTGCATAGCATATATGAAGAAAAATATTTTATTATTATTTTATTATTTTATAATAAATTGCAGGAAAGTACTGCAAAAAGTTTTCAGAGGTGAATTAATTTTTTTAAATTTCTACCTCGGAAGATGGGACCTGTTTTGAAAAACATATTCTTACGAGGAAAGTGCAAGATATTGGGATCACTGATTTAGTCCAAATTTTGTAGGATGAAAGATTTAGTTTCCCAGTTGATGAAAATATATAGTTATAGTGGCCTATACTCCATAACTTTATATATATTTTTAATTGAAGATGCTATTCACTCGTTTAATTCAGTTCTGTAGCAGACGATTATACATAATGGCTTTAAATCGGTGTTCTTTGTCGTTAAAAGCCGGATTTATGTCCGCGGCGGGTGAAAAACGTTTTTAAATTTGTATGTCCATTATTACATATAAAGATACATAATGGAGTTCCAAAAAATTGAAATGAAATGTATTTAATGACTAAAAACATTAGAAGGGTTTTATTTGTGATTATCAATCGTATATCAGTACAGAATAATATTCATTACTAAACTATTAAAACATAGGAATTACAGAAAAAATTCCGTTTAACTGAAAGTTAATCATCCCCGAAAAAATGTTTTCAAACTAAACAATAAAATCATCAAATTATCAGATTTAATTTAAAAATATGATTAGCTTCTCACCCATCATTCTCCATACAATGTTGAAATTTGTCATTAAAGCAAATAAAACATTTCTGAAAATCATCTCGTGCATGGAATTAAAGCAGTTTTGTATTATAGGCACATTCAGTTGTAAATATATATTAAAAAATATTGGTTTGTAGCCAATATAACCATATATCTTCATAAACACAAGGAATTAAATTTGTGACTCCAAGACCTTGCACGGCCCTTGTTCATACTAGCAGTAATGCAAACTCTATAGAGAAGGTGAAATTTTTTTGAATACATATTAATACTTTTCTTATTACGTGGCATACTTGATTAGTTCAAGTCTTCCACGACGGCTGAGTTTTTTGTGTAAATAAGAAAAATTGCCGATGCCTTTTTGCTTGCTCTCTGGAGGCCATTTTTAAGATGTGGAAATATAATCAGATATCAATATAATTAAATTGAAACCATATAAATTTAAGCAAGTTTACTCTTAATCGTTGGACCAAAGGCAGAATGAAACTAATATTTTTAGATAGAGCACCATCGTTAGATTTGCAAAGATTTATAACACAGTGTTGTTTTTTTCATATAATACAGTCTGTCAAAAAGCATTGGGACCACTACCAGTTCATAGAATAAGATCCTAATATTTTACTTAAACATACAAATGAACCCCCCCCCCCAAAGAAGTAAGTGTTATAAGGACAAATACAATTAATAATAATTTGAATAAAACTCATTCATTAATAAAATTATGGTTAAAAATTTAAAATTAAAGAAATCAAATTAAAAAACGTGCTGAAAAATGTATTAGGACACTTCCCAATAAATTAAGAAAAATTCATTCAAACATAGAAATTAGTGTCTTGGACCATCCTTGCTTTTTATGACCTCTCGAACTGGCATGCGATTTTGTAAAACGAACTATGGATTTCGATCCACTCTTCGTTTAAATATTTTCTGAAATCCTACTTGTTATAAATTTGGTGCTTATATAGTTTTTCTGCAAATAATACTACACATGTTAAAATGGATTAAGGTCTGGATTTTATTTAGGAGTCTTAACACTAGGACAGTGGTAGAGGACATATGACTTTCAAATATCTGCAGTATGTTTCGTGTCATTATCTTTTACAAATTAAAATGTCCTGAGATTAACAACTTGCTCACTCTCTGCTTTGAATTTCTTTTGAGAATGTTAAGATAGACATATTTATTCATTATACCATTAATAATATCTAAGTTCCCTAAACCAGAGCTTGCCATGCATTTCCAGAGAATTTGTATACCCCCTCCATAACTGGTAGCAGGCCGTAAATTTTTCGCATGCATTGCTTTTTTTATTTCCGCCAAATTCTTTGCTTGATATCCGAACCGAAACTGTTATATTTGGTTTTATAAACAAAAATCACATTTTCTCACCATTCCGTTAGTTGCTTTACATACATTTTATCAAATATCAACCTAGCTTGTGTTTTTGCTCTCCTGATGTAGGGCTTTCTTTGAGGAGCTCTTGTATGATACTTATGTTTCATTCAAACATTTCTGGCAGTTTTAGGATTTACGGATTTTCTGAACCTACTTATACATTGTAAAGTCATATTTACTTGCTTGGATTAATGTGAATTTGTCTCACAATCCTAATCTCTTCACGTTCATAATATATTTTCACTTGCTTTCAACACTTTTTGTATTCTTGAACCTGTCAATGATGTTATAAACAGTAGACTTAATCTATTTTAAGGTTTTTCCTATACAGCAAACTGATTTCTCCTCTTTCCGATACTTATTTCGAGATTTCGCAGTCTAACAGTTGTATCATTGTTCTATGCCATTATTTCTAAAAATAATCTTATCTGTTGAATTGTTTATATTTAAACTTTTAGTCTAAGAAAGTGGTGTGAAATTAAATTCTATTCATGCGTGGCTATTTGATAAGTTTCTCATTTCAAAAATGTTCGAATACTTTTTTTTACTCCAGCATGCATTTGAGTTATGTTTGAGAAGCTAGATCAAATTATAATTCAAAATTACTAAAAAAATTTTCAAAATATAGTACAAAACAAGTGTTAAAGACTTTTCTTAATTCATGTTGTTTTAATGTAATAAATACTTTTTATATATGGCTTGTCCCAGTGTCCCAAAAAGCTTCAGTGAATTTATGTACGTTTTCAACAATGAATAAATTGCAGGTGTAAAATCTTCTAATAATGATCATTATCTAAATTATTCCTTAAAAATTAGCAATTTATTTTAATTTATTTGTAATTTATTTATTATTCTTATTTTTTTAACCTTTAAAGACTCTTTAGTTTATCTATAGTAATAAAGCTTTGATTTTTTTGCAACTCCAGACCTTATATGTTCTGCTGTAATGCTTGCTTCTAAATCTTTAATCAGAATTATGGTTTATAAAACTATCATAATTAATTTACTAGTCGAAGTACATGCTTGTATGTCCTTTGAAAATAGCCATGTTACGCCTAATTTTTTTGTATATACTATAAAAATACATAAAAATCTTCAAACTTGTCGAGATTTCGATTGTTTGTATTCGTTACCGCACGTTGAAAAAGTAATATTTTACATAATTACAGCATTATCAAAAATTTTCTAAAGTTTCTAAATCAATTAAAAATTTGTTAACTAACTCTTTCCTCTAGTTAGTGAATATCGTAGGATAGGTATGACTCAAAGTGCTGCAACTACAAAATCCCGACTGATGCAAGAAATGCACGGCTTAAAATTTACTTACATCCGTAAGACAATGCTCAGACTTTTAACCTGTGTGAGCCAATTTTCAATCACACTCTCCCCCTCCCTTCTATACAGTAACATTGTTTTGAATTCACTAATAAAGTACTTTGCAAGTAATGTTACAGTACGATTTTAAGTGTAAAATGTACAACAAATTTTTAAGATAAATATAAAATTTTGTATGTAATATTATACATGACAAACCCTTGGAATCACTGGTAATTATTAATCTTGTTCTTAACTTAGTATTGTTAAATGAATTATAGAATACCTTGATCAGAACTAATACATTTATAAGTGCATTATATCAGTTTAAATGTGTTTTTTGTTTCTTATTATTTCAAAATGTATTTTGTGTCCTTTTAGTAAATTAATAATTTTTTTATATAAAAAAATGTGTCTTAGATTTTTTTTGCCCAGGCCCCTCCTTAGATTTGGCTTAGATTTACGGCGGCGTTTCTGAAACTGTGGAGTGAGCTCCACAGCTTGAGAAACGCCACCGTAAAACATTTCATTCGTGAAAACTGTTTGAATCACTCAGAAATGGGGGGAGGGAGGGTTCGAACCGTATTCCTTCGATTTTCTGCATTCCTAATAAGCTTTGTACGATTCCATAGATTGATTTTTAAAAAAGTGTATTATTAAAATCCTTTCTGATATTAGGTTTTCTTAGTATTTCTTTGAAAAAAGTATTATGAATATTAAATTTTCAATAAAATTTTAATTAAAATGAAAACTCAACTGTTAAGCAATGCTATTTTTAAAATTATAGCTCATTCCATTATTTTTAACAATAAGTAACCATTTTCATATGAAATATCTGTTATGTACGTAATTTGGAAAAAATTGTGAAAAATAGTGATCACACACACACATTAATAAATAAAACAATAAATGTAATGTTGTTCAATCAGAATACTAGAAAAAAAAGTTTTCCTCTAACAAAATTACAATTTCTTTTACAAATATCCTCAATAATATTACAGTGTCGAATATCCGAATGTAAGAAATAGAGTTTACACTTACGTAATAATATAGCTTTTTTAAATGCTACTGTAGAATTGACTTTCTTCTTTTTTATAACAGTTCTCTTTTCAAGTCTATTTAGCTTTGCTTCTTGGTTTTTCACTTTTTCGCTGTTTTTATCTTTCTAGAGCTGGCTGGTATTTCGCTTCCAATTATTTTGATGTGGTTCTGAAATGAGATGCGTTTCAAGTGAAACAATATTATTTTAAACAGTATGCGTGTTCACAACAATATATTATAGTAGGCAAATTATAAATAATAAAGAAAAGCGCATAACAATCCAAAAAAGTAACAATACACTCGGAAGCCAATCAACAATGAGTATTTTTAAAATTGTTTCACCATTGGAACCCTCACTTTAAACCACAATGATAATGCACTATATTTAATTGGTTTACCCGAAGTATATTCATTTTTTAGTATTAAATATCACAATTTAAAAGTTGAATTTAACGGAATGTGCAAGATTCAAATTTTTGTAAACCACAATTTCTTGCAAATTCTTTCAATTAAACATTCAATTTCATTTTGAAGTCGATTATGAAAACTTCATTCGAGTGGACAGCTCCTCGTTGTATACTGCCACACTTTTTTTTTCCATTTGTATCTGAATTCTGAGAGGCGTGTTTGCTTTATCCTGAGAGTAAAAAAAAGGTTTTCAATGATAATATTTGTGATAATTTAGGACAAATACAATTCCTTATCTCAAACCTCTTTCTGAAAATAAGTTTGTGCGTTTACCTAAACTTCGATTTGTAAGTACCTTGATTAGAGTACTCAGTATCTGACTTTTTGGAATACCTTTTAATTTTCTTTACATGATACCGAATTTTTTTGCTGAATTCGGATCTTAATGACCTGAAAAGTTATTTGGGTGATCCTGCCCAAGCACCAATAGAATGATTTGAAATAATTTATGAAAATTATGATATTTCTTTCAGCCTTCAAAAGCAACCTTTTGGATCAAAATATTTTTCATTCATCATCATTGTAGTAAAATTTTGAATTTCGGAGCTAATTTGATACCGAAGTGCAACGCGCCATATCCTGTATGCTCGATAAGAGATGGCCGAGATAAAATTACAATAGTGTTATGTTTTTATCACGTGGTCATGTGGTTCTCATGGGGATTACGTATATTATGCAAGTATTCCTTTAATTGTTTTTTTTAAAGTAACTCTATTAATTTCGGACAATTTATAATTCGATTTTTTTTTAAAAAAATGACCAGCTTCATTGCAATCATTTGAAAGGTTATGTTACTTGTTACTACTTCAGTCTTCTTTTGTATTTTGTTCTATATTCCAATATAGATACTTCTAACACCATTGGTAAGTACCATGACATTTTTTTTTCAAGAATATGATTGCCTTGCTTTTATTTATTGCTGTAAATTGCGTATTTCCACATTATTTTTACTTAAATATAATGCATTTTTAATCCTTTCACTTTCAAAATAATATTTCAAAAAGGAAATTGCAGTTTATGCAATATTGCTAGTAATTAGCAAAAATTGTGCTAAATATTGATAAATTTTAATTTATAATGTAATTAGTGTATGTGTAATAATCAGAAATAAATATTATTATGAAATTAAACACGATTAGAATTTACAATATTGTTATATAATTATAAGGATTATTTTTTATATTTTACAATTTTAATACATTATATTGTTATTAACTATTAATTGAAATTTGTTATTTTCAGTTACAAATTTCTTCGTCTTTACTTCTTCTTTGAGATGTATTACTTTCTTACTTCTTTCTTTGAGATATATTACTTTCTTACTTCTTTCTTTGAGATATATTGCTTTCTTACTTCTTTCTTTGAGATATATTTCAAAAAAGTTCTTTAAAATTATTTCCCTGATTATTTGTTTCATCTAAGTTGTCATCCTGCGTTTCCTATCACCCGAAAACAAGCATGGAACTGAAATATCATATTAGTTCCAAACTTACTTCAAGAACAAAAAATAAATAATATTTTAAACGTTAGAAAACTTCTTCATGAGGTCTAAACGAATCTATGCCATTTTTCGTCTTTGAAAGTTAAATCCGAGATAGTTATACTCACTGTGATAAAATTAAAAAGTATCCCTTGCAATTAAACAAATAACACGTGAATGATTCTTCTTAAGCAAGTATTTTGGACTTATTAGACTTCATTCAGATTGAAATTATGTAGCGCGCGTGAGCCTAGTTTTTGGATCGTAATCCGAATTCTGGGGAACCAGATCTTCCCGAAAAGAATGCTAGAAAATTGAAGTCTAAAATTGTAAGCACATGTGATGTAACTGTAATTCAGGTACACCTTTTTCAACATCCGTATTAAATTGCTAAATAATCTATTCTAAAAAACTAATTTTTTATACAAAGAATGTGATTTTTCTATATTATATGTTCATATCCATTGAAAATTCTACATTTTTTGTGCAAAAATTACGGAAAATTTAAATGATAATTTTCAAACTTTTAAAATAAAATTTGTTTCTTGAAATGTTAATTTTTTCTAGTTTTGAATTTATAAATACTCCGTGTATTTCTTAAACTATAAAAAAGTGGATATAGTACAAAGGGGATCGATCTTAAGCATTATTATAAATTAAATACACAGCTTGTAAAAAAGACATTTCGTTTTTCCTAACTGCATTTGAATGCTCAAGAATAACTATATGTTTATTACTGTTGCTTTTATTTTAAAATAAATAAATATTCATATGTATGAATACAAAAACAGAGATTGTATGATTATAATATTTAAAAATCGAGCTCCATTTAAATTAGACATAAAATTAAGCTCGTAAATTCATCTAAGATATTTTCTTTGTGTATTTTTTAACAATAAAAATATGTGTAAGGAATTCTAAGTATCCTGTAATGATGATGTTCAAAGTGAATTAAAAATACTAAAACTTTGGTATTTTAGATGGAAAAAGGTGTGAATCGTTGATAACACGTGTTGATGAAGTAAGGAAAGAGTAATTAAAAATGCTTCTAAATAATCTAGAATTTCAAACTTACAATTTAAAAGCTGATAAGTGATGCAAATTATCCAGTTAATAATTGTATGGTTTTATATTGAATTAAAAATATGTTTTTAGAAATTATAAATGAAAATTTCTTTATTTGTAATTTTCTCAAAATGCTTTTGTCTGTGATTACGGTACACTTTTCTCAAAATCCAATTTTCTTATAGTTTTTATATTTTGTATACTATAAGATCCACAAATTTTCAACAAATTGATTGATTTTTTTTCCAATTTAACATCCACAAATTTTAGATATAGCACAATTTTTGCATGAAATTAAAAGGAAATTTAAATCAGTAAATTTAAAATTTTTTATTATTTTTATATATTTTTTTTGAAAATTTCATTTTGCTTCACTTTATGGAATGTTATGTTTGCAAAAACCCTGTACAATTTTATAGCTATATATGCAGTGGAGTTTATGCAAAGGTAAGACTATGCCTTGAAAATAAAAAAAAAATGGTTATTGATTAATTATTGCTCACACAAATTTATTTGTAGTTTAAACTGTTTTTTTTACATTACCAGGTACAGAAATAGGCAGATAATTTAATGTTAATTTTTTTCCGTTATTTTATTTTCAGTAAGTGAGAACCTTTAAATTTGGAGCAAAAATAGTTCATTTTCTCTTGTCACAGACATCACATTTACTTTACGATATATCCAACTACGATTAAACTTTAAATTTTGCCAACATTTTCCAATATTTTTAGTAGATCATCTAATTAGCTTTATAAAAATACTAAGTATATTGTTTTCTGTTCATTAGAACAAAAACTACAAGTGTTTTTGTAAAAGCAGAAGCAAGTACTTTATGCATAATCTAGCTTTAAAAATTCAGCAATTACTTTAAGTTTACCAAGCTTTAAACTTGCAATACTAGGGATTGCAATACCAGTATTTTGAGCCATTTGTAAAATTTCGAAATACCGGTATTCACAAGTTTAAATACCGGTTTTTCGTTATTTACTAGAATTTTTTTAAATCGTTTTTTATATGTTCAGGGATCACCCACATAGCAAAATGTTATACACATATGTGTTAATGTTATAGTATTAACTATTGCAACATGATTAAAATATGTTATAAATGAAATAAGTTTACGTCTTTTTCAGAGGGTGATGATATTAAACTTCTTTATTTCCGCTCATTCCGTTGTTCTTTTTTTAATTTTTCCTAGCTGTTTCTACAGTTCTAAGGTAACTCATTAAATCCATCATCTGATTTTTCATTGCCAGATATAACGGAATAACACACTATTAATCTAAACATAAAAATATAAAGATAAATTATTTCTCTGACAAAAAGAACTAAATACACTACTCCTAAAAAATTTCTCGTTGAAAGAGGAATAACATATCCAAGCGTATCTGCCTTCCTTTATTCATCTCAACACCTATTACTAAAATGTTTCCAAACGGACAGAATTAATTAGACTCTGAATACAAAGTTGCATCGTACAATCAAGAGAAATTTTAAAATATTCGAATCATCCAAGGTCAAAACTGTCCTATTACAGCTTAGAGCGATGCTTCACATGCACACTATTCGTAGTCTGATATTCGTATATGAGAAACCAAGGATGTACTTGTGAAAAAAATGCGTAATATTTTCGATATTTTCTAAATTGGTGAGTTTGTGTTACTCACATTATAACATACTTTCTGGTTCAAAATGTGTTTTTCAGATTCATTACATATATATACTCATAAATAATAATTCATAATAATTAATAAGTATAACTTAAGAAAATCAGTTGATAATACTTCAATTTAGTTTCATTATTTATATGATGAAAAGAATATAATGGCACAATTTTAAAAAAGTTCCAGACTTAAGAAAAGAGACTAACAAATCAAATTAGATCAAGTTTATAGTAAATTTTCTTAAAAATTTTTACCCACAAGACAATCCACATTCAAAAGAGTAATTCGGTAGAATAATCGAAAATGATGATGACACTAATGTGGATTGTGTAAAGGAACTGTCTCTTGAACAAAAATTAGAATTAGCGATTAATAAAAAAAATTCATTAAACCAAAATACAGTACAGAAATCAGCTGTATCCAAAATCATCCGGCGAGAAATCCATTTATTTGAAAATGAGGGATTTAGAGGTAAATACTTGGACAAAGTATATCGCGCATGCCCAACAGTACCATGAACTAGGGTAGATGCCAAAAGAATGTTTCTGAAAGCTTGTAATTTTTGCACAAATTTATGATCCAGGCTTAATAACAATGCAATTCATGTATTATATTGTATTATATTCAAAAATTTAACTTTAAAAACATTAAAACTTCTTAAAAATGTGTAATAATGTGTACGACTGAATAGTGATCTTTGCAATTTTCTGTGATTTAAATAAATAAGATGTTTATTTTTTTATTTTTTTGTGATTCTTTATATACAGTTATAAGTTACAAATTATTTCTTGTAATATTTACACTCTCTCATAAAACTGGAAAGTAAAACAAAGAGAAACACCTGTGTTTTCTTTTTTTTTTCTAAAATTTTTAATACCTGTATTAGATTATTAGAAAGGTATTAAGTTCTAAGAAATACCAAATACCGTTATTGAAGGTTTGGTCCGATATTGCAATTCCTACATAATACTCGTTTTACTCGAAATGTATTTTTTTTTTTGAAAATGCTCAAACGGAGAAAGCGATTGATCAAAAAGTTTTGAAAATAATCAACTTAAGTTTATTTTGTATGTTCTGTATAGTAGTAAAAATACTTTAAACGTCAGATTCTTCAGTCACTCTTTTGTTACAAAATTAATCATCCCTTATTTGATTATAATCACTGTGTTTCCTTAAGCAATTTCATATAATTAATACGATAAAATCCTCTAGTTTTTGAAACAATTAAAATATCTCTTATCTCTAAGGTAATTTCAAAAAATGAATAATATAGCAACACACCAGAATTGTAAAATTGATTATAAACTTTTGATACAGAATGGGCTCCGTTTATGTTATTTTTTGCAAATTTTTAACCATTATTTCCCATATTATTAATAATAATTTATTTTTGTCTTCTTAACATTAGCATACTTTTCTTAAAATGTACTAAACAAATCGAAAAGAAAACAAATTTTACGTTTCCATTATTTAAAAAAAAGTTGTCGCAAGTACTTGGATAAAATAATTCATCTATACAAATAAATAAAATGGAAGAATCTCTCTGTAATTTAAAATTAACAGATTTTGATTCAATGCCTTTAAAAGTATATACGGTACATGTATCAAAAAATCAATTTTGAAAATTTTTATCTGTCGTTCTGTCAGTTTGTTCCAGCTAGTCTCTGAAACGCGCGGCTGTATTGAATTTAAAAATTCTTTCACGAATCAAAAATACATTATCTACGAATTACTTACGATATATTTTATCCCTATATATTCTTACGAGAACGGGAATCACACGGGGAAACCCATGGAGAGTTGCCTACTTCCCACGAAGTTGGCACAAGAATATTCATTTTGTCAATAGCGGAAATTATCATAAAAACATTCTCCCATTTGTATCAAACTGAAACATACTGTAATTTAACGTCTTTAGAAAAAATTATTTTGTAAGTAGTTTTTTTAATAAATGACATACGTTTATTACGTTATTCTTCTTAAATTTCAAACTCAAAATTTAAGAAATATTGCCAAGTTGGCTAAGAAATTCTTTATTCCGACAATCCAAAAAATTGTAATGCAAATTTTCTACCCCGTTCTAAAGAGAGAAAGAACATAATGTTTTAGAAAATTGAGTAATATTTAAAGCTCTATAATATTAAAAAACAGTTTCATAAAAAGATATTACTTATCGAATATTTAATCCTTTGGATGTTTTAAAACTTTCCAATATAAGACATTCTTTGCACAAAAGTTCTTATTTAAACTGAACCCAGATATTTTTTAGAGATATTACAAGGAAGATAAAACAATATAAAACTATGGAGGAAGCGATACAATATGTCCATCTCTGAATCAAATTAATGACCTTTAAGCAATACTTGTATCATCTTGAAATCTTTCTAATCCTCAAACCCTTTAGAATAAATATAACGGGTACAGGCGAAAGATGTTTAGTAACGACTAAAACTAGTACAAACAGATATGCCTTTCAATGAACACATCTGCAACGAAGTCCTAATAAAAATCCAAAATAAGATTTTCGAAATGGTTAAGAAGAAACTACATGATTTAAGAATGATTAGTCTGCGACTAGTCGAAGGAAATAAATTCGAGAATTGGACTACGATTTTATAGCACTGCAACATCAAGTAACAGAATCAATCCCTCAATTAACTCAAGGATATTGCCATATTTTCCGTGAAGTGTTACGTAAAATAGAATCCGTGGCAAGGGTGAACCCTTTTTTCACAAAGCCCATCTAGGAACCAAAAAAAAACGTACGAAGTATATTAAAAATATCCAGATTAATTTTATACTGTTAAGTATCTGAAAGTAGGGAATAGGATTTACACTTACGTAATAATATGAGTGTATTTTTCTTTACTCAGGTTGTAGATGTTGTTGTAGAAACGCAATTGACCTTCTTATTATTGTAAAACAGTTCGGTTGAAGATCTATTTCGCTTTACTTTTTGTTTCTAACTTTTTCGTTGTCCTTTCACTCTTGAGCTTGCTCTTTATCTTGATGTGTTCTGAAATGAGATTTGTACAAAGGGAAACAATATACATTTAAACAGTATGTGTGTTCTCAACAATATATTAAATTAAGAACATAATATATAAAAAAGAAAGAAACGTAACAGTTGATATGTCCAAAAAAAGCAACAATTCATACGGGAACAATGAATATGTTCACAATTTTGTCATCATTTAAATATTCACTTCAAACCACAGTAATAAAGCCTTATATTTATTTGGTTTGCTCCAAGTATAGCAGTCTTTTTTTTTGTTTTGTTTTTTTTTGTATTAAATATCAAAAATTAAAAGTTGAATTCACCTGAATGTGCAAGATTCAAAACTTTATAAGCCTCAGTTTCTCCTAAGCTCTTTAAAATAAACATTAAATTTCATTTGAAGTAGAATGGTGTAAATCCGCTGTAAATTGCCACATTATCCTTCTTTTATTTGGATCTGAAATCTGAAGGGCGTGTTTGTTTGTTCCTGGAATAAAAAAAGGATTTCGCTGATAATATTGGTAGTAATTCAAGACAAATATCAATTCTTTTCCCCAACTTCTTTCTGAACATAAGTTGTGCATTTACGTAACCTTCGATTTGCAAATACTTTGATCCAGTACTCAGTATCTGAATTTTTGGATTATCTTTTAATTTTTATTTTCAAAAACAAATTTTTTTGCTGAATTCGATTTAATAACCTGCAAAGTTAGTTGGTGGAGCTTGGATGGATTTGAAATAACTGTCGAAAATAACGATGTTCCCTTATTCTTCCAAAGCAACCTTTTGGATCTAAAGATTTTATCATCCACATCATTGTAGTAAAATTTGAATTGAGGAGCTATTTGAATATCGGGGTGCTACGCGCCAAGTTGTTTATGGTCACCAAGAGATGGCGGATAACATTAAAATATTGTTATAGCTTTATCGGTGGTCATGGGGTTGCATGGGGATGTCGTATTTTATACAAGTAATTCATTTTCTTTTTTTTTCTCGTGTAATTCTATTAATTTCAGACTATTTTATAAGTCGATTTATTTATAAATTCAACCAATTTTGTTGAAATAATTATACTGTTATGCTACATGTTACTTCTTCAGTCTCCGGTTGTATTTGTGCTATTTTCGAATATAGATTTCATAAATTGCTGAGTACCATCATTTTTTTTAATATGAGGCTGTGCTTTAATTATTGCTTTAAATTGCGTATTTCCACATTATTTTTACTTTTAAGATGATGCATTTTTAATCCTTTCCCGTTCGATGAAATTCCAAAAAGGGACCCGCAGTTTTTGAAATATTGCAAGTTATCAGCAAAAATTATTTTTTTATTGATTAATTTTTATATATAATGCATTTTGCTTATGTATAATATAATAGTATTATATTGTAAAATTATTATTACATATAATTATTATTATGACATTCTATATGTTTATAGTATATAATAATTATTATGAAATTATTAATATGATTTATATCATATAAAACGTAGTTCGTATTATGTCATATTGAAATTTATTATAATTGATATTGGCCATTTTTAATATATTCCTGTATTCCCTATTTGAAATATAATTCAAAACAATTCTTTTATATTGTGTCCCTGATGATTTGCTTCAGATAAGCCATCAGCTTGGGTTTTCTATCACTAGACAACAATCATAGCTGTCCGATATCAAATTAGTTCCGAATTAAGCTCCAGAATATAAAATAAATGATATTTTATAAGTTAGAAAACTACTCTATGAAGTATAAACTAATATTTGCAGTTTGTCGTCTTTGGAAGTTAAATCCGAGATACTTATACTCATTGTGATAAAATTAAAAAGTATTCCTTGCAGATTATCAGATTTTACAAGAATGATTCTTCTTAAGTAGGTATTTTGAACTTATTACACTTCATTCAGAAGGAAATTATATAGAGCGCATGAGCATAGTTTTATGAAACCTAATTGCGATTCTGGGGGACCAGATCTTCCCCAAAAGTCCTTTTGGAGAGTGGAAAAAAACGATCTCTGACTAATTCTACCATTTATCCAAACACTCTTTGGAAAGTATGTATTGTGGGTTGTTGAAATTAATGTTTTCCTACTCAGATGCTTCTACAGTATAGGTCCTGAAGACATAGAATTGGGATCAGATAAAAATAGGAAGGCCTACGATTAAGTTTTTTAAACTCTCCGGTGTTTCTTACACAGTAAATGTAATACAATTTCTAGGCTTTTTACCCTACATACCTTTTGATTTCTTATTTACATATTTTTAAAAGAAGCATCCAGATATAAGCAGTCTTTTTAATAGGTAATGATAAGAATTTTTTTATTAAGTGTATAACAAAAATGATATAAATGAATATTTTTTAAAAACATATTAAGCACTATTCACTAATACATTAAGGTAACCGACTACCCTCTACCCTAATTTCAATTCTCTAAATTGGACACATTTTTGTATATTTTATAGTGTCTATAAGCTTTTAAAAGTACAAAGTTTATTTTTCCAAGTTCACTAGAATAAAAATTGTTACAAGTTTTTGTAAAAACAGATGCATTGCACCAAGCAAAATGTTATGCTAAAACGCGTTTTAATCAAAACGTTGATTCTTTTGAAAAGGCTCAAACAGGGATAAGGATTACTCAAAATGTGGTGTAACATTAACTAATTTCATTCTATTGTATAATACTAGAAAATAGTCAATTTCTCTCCCAACTTTATTACAAAATTTACAGTTCCTTTTGTGAATATAATCACTGTTATTTCAGTAATTTGTAATAACTAAAATGAGGGCTCTAGTATTTGGCAACATCACGTAACTGA
>BMAO01037797.1:0-40349 GCA_019973975.1 Trichonephila clavata
ACTCAGCATTCACAAAATTGGTTGAATGGTGAAAAACCTCCAGTAGAATTTCTGCAACACATCTGTTATTTTTTGCATCGTATATAGGCGAGTGGTCTCATGGGTCGGCACAACATCCACCTGAATTCCTTGTTTTTATTGACTCGTCATAATTTCCTAAAAAAAAAGGTTCAAAAACCTTAGAGTGATCTAACAGATATGTGCATTCGTCATCTGTCATATATAACTGTTATCTTACAAACAAGCGGTAAACTTTGAAATGCAGCATTTATGTTTTGATAAACAATAATTTTGAGAAGAGTATCAGATTGAAATGAATATCCTTTTTTTAAAAAATTTTCAGTGATTTTATTTTACAATTTTAATGAAAAAGTTAGGTACATATATTAAATGCTATTGAAATATTTACAGTGAGGACTTCAACGGTAAAAGTGTATAAACATTTATTAAAAGTTGTGACCAGTTTTAAAATTAATAATTTTTAATAATATTTAATATAAAAGTTGATAAAAATTAGTCAAATAAGAATTTATTCAAAAAATTCCATTCCACTAAAAGCAAAATTTATGCTTGATAGGAATCGCTTATAATAGTTATCCACCTTTATGTTTCAGCATATTTAGTTAACAGGCCATTTACTTTACGAAATTTGGGCAACACTATTCGTAATTTCAAAAAGTGTTAAGTTTACTAAGTATCTTACTTGAGTTAGTGCCTCATTCGCTAAACTTCCTATTTTAAGCTCATGAAGATTTATGACGTAATTGACTTTAACATGCAAGAGCATTTTCATTTTGAACATTAGAGGTTTCGACGGCATCAAGTTTCCAGCACATGAACCGCCATCCATTATGAGCTCACAATCTTAATAAATGACCATTTTCAACATCTTTTATGGGAAAAACAATTTTATTACAAACACCAGCCATTTACAGGGAGAGTATATTTTTAAATACACATGCCTATAACCATTGCAGTATCCATCAGTAATGCTTCACAAAAACTTTGGAATGTAGCTCTCAAAGACAACGAAAGTAAGTAGTGTCCTGTTATCTTAATATTGGTCAACATTTTTCATGGTTGAGTCTTACTTTTTTTTTCAAATAAACTAAATAATGACACATTTCAATTACATACTTTTTTTTAAATTATCACTGCAAGCACACACACAACATAGAGCTATGGATCTAATAATTATTTTGATAGACAGATAAATCATACTTTTACTGCTTTAATTCTCACAAAAATGTTTGTAAACTACATCAAGTTTTTAAAGTCAAAAATGTCAAAATAAATAAAAGTATTTTCTTGAAGATTTTTTCTCAAAATTGCATTTACTTTTTTATCGCATTATTTAAAATTTTATACTTACTACATTTGCATTTTGATATTAATTCATTAAGGAAATTGTTAAGTAACGATATTGTATTGAATTAAAGTACCTATATCTCAATTTTCTGAAATTAAAACAGTGTATAATAAGTTCCTTATCTTTTGAAACATTCTCAAAATATTTTACTTCATTTATAAATGCATGAACTTTTTTTATTTCATATTTTTCCCTACCAATAATCCAAAACAAGCAGATAAAAAATACTAAAGCAAAATTAAAAACTTGATTAAATAACCGCATTATTTTCGTGACTAGTGACTCATTTTCTCTTTCATTGCTCAACTTACAACAGAATGTATCTCAATTAATTAATCGGAAAATATCACAGAAAAATATTATTAAGGAATGTGTAAGTTTAAAACAAACAGTTTAAGAAATAAAAAGATATTTAATTCAATTTAATGATTGAAATTATTATAAAAATATGGATACATAAAATTCAAGTATTAAAACATTGAATAACCAAAGAAATATCTTATTGTAAAAGCTAAGTGAAAAGCAAAATTATTTCAATCGTTTGAATTTTTAATTACTTTTTTTCCTGTTTTTACTTTTCATTTAAATGTGTGGTTTATAGCAGTTCACTGCTAAGAGTATGTGCATTTTTTATTTGTTTGTGTATATTAATATTCATGAAATGAACCTTAGGGTAACCAACACAGGTCAATTTCAATGCAATATCAAATCTAATAATTAAATCAAAATTAAAAGGAACCGAACTCTATGTAATTTCATTTAACAATGTAAACATAAACACTGAAATGGAATCGTGATATTTTATTTTCATTTTATGCAGGTTTACAAAAAAAAAAAAAACATACTTCTACCTATCAACAGTTGGGACAACTATATATTATAGGTAAAAAGAAGACGGTTATGAAGAATGCTATTTAAGTGCCCTCCAGTGTTAAATTGTATATCGTATTCAATTCCAAATCTAAATAAATTTCCAATGACAAACTATAATATATATTAAGTCAGTAGAGAATGGTTTCGTATTTACAATGAATGGCTTATTAGAAAACATTAATATATATATATATATATTAAAATATACAAAAAATATATTAATATACCTAAGATAACTATAGTCATGATAGAATAGATTTAGACACAGAAATACTAGAGCAAACCCCTAGCCTTAGGAACCAGGAATGCAGTTTTAAACAATGATTTTCGGCCAGCCAACCTTCACCTGAATTTGCCAATACTCTAGGCCATAGGGAAAGCAAGAAATTTCTAGAGAAGAGTTTAAAACTATTATTATAAATAAAACCATAATCTTTTTAAAAGTAAAACGATTACATATTACAAGCCTGTAATAATTACTAAAATCATTTAAAATTCAAAGTTATAAACTATTAGATATAAAGACTTGACCTGATACAACACATATTCCCGGCTATGGGCAATAAACAGTATCGCATAAAATTATTAAGTTTTGATAAAATAGCATTAATACTATATATACCATTTAAAAACTCTATATTTTATTTTAAAAATTATAGAAAATAAAAGTACCACCCAGACATATACTATTAATTTTTAAGAAAATATAATATTGTTAATTTACTTAGCTAGAGGCGCCATCTATCTACTATCAACTGAACAACTAATAACTTTTTTTATTTAACTGTTAGGTAACTTTTTATAAATTTAGGAAGGTATCCGTGTTCCATAAAATGATTAATAAAGTTATTAAGAGAGAGAGAGAGATTTAAATATATATTAAATTTATCACTAACTAATATGTTAATACGATAAATATAATTGAAAATAATATTTCTATAAATTGATAAAATGTTGGAATTCCAGTAAGACACTTTAAGAATGTAAAAATTAAAATCATCTATTTTATCGTAAATATTGCTATATAATTTATTGTCCTTAATACATAATGATACATCCAAGTAATAAATTTTAACTGGATTACTATTAATTTTAATTAGCTTTAAATAATTCGGATAAAATTAATATTGTGGTTAAAATTATTATTTTTACCAAAAATAATTCGGTTATCAATGTATCTAAATATGTAATTATTTTCGAATTATATTAATATAATTATTTTCGCAAAAGTGTAAACATAAATTAGCCAAACTATTGCTAGCAGGGCCACCTTTGGTTTGTTTGTACATAAAACCATTAAAATTAATGTAGTTTTCTTTTAAGACTAAATTTATTAGAGTTCTAAATTTTTGTAAATTAATATTAAGGTTATAATTTCTATGATTATCTAAAATTACCCTAATTATATCAATGGTATTATATATATATATATATATATAAACCTAGAGAGAAAATTGTTCCAATGATTTTTAATTAGTAATTTTGAATAACTAGATAAGGAAGATAGTAGGAAAACAATGATAACTTTTTCCAGCTGTGCGAAAAACATCTTAACCAACTGCATCATTTGCAATGCTCGGCTCCAGTTTCTATTTCTTTCATGGTATTCAGGTTAGAAACCTATTAATTGGTTAATTATTTTCATCACAGCTTTCATTTCTTAAGTAATATTTTTTCTCTAACTTTAATGTTATCCTTGTTTAAATTTAAATTTAGCAATGCTATGAGGAAGTAAGAGTTGTCTTAACTGTCTAGCAATTTATATTACACATATTTGTTAATTCACACAGGGATCTCAGGGGTGTTAACTTTTTCTGGAGGGCTGAAAATATAAACAATGTTCAAATATATATAACTATTTAAATTAAAATTAAGTAATTCGAATCTTTTACACATTATTTATAAATAAATGAGGCTTCAGAAAAGCGTAAAATGTTAAAATATAATCATAATTTTAAAAAAATTATAAGCATATGGATATAAATTTTTTATAAGGAATATTAATTAAGTTTTACTGCACGCATGCTATTTTCAAAAATATTAGCTTTAATTACTAGCAATAAGTTGATTTATAAAGTTAAGTGTACCCTTATTACACCGTAGTAAATTTAAATAAATAGAATAATAAATTATATTTTTAAAAAATAAAAAAAATTATATTTTCAAAATTTTTTATAAAAAATTTCAATATTTTTAAAAATAAAAGACATATTATTCTTAAATTACTAGGGATTAAAGTGTATGATACATTTTATAATTCTGTAAAGTTTTATGCATCAAAGGCTACTATTTTAGAAAATAACGTGCGTACAGTAAAACTTAATTAATATTTCTTATAAAAACTGTCTTATATCCATATGGTTATAATTTTTAAAAAAAATATGATTATATTTTAAACATTTTACATTTTTCTGAAGCCTTATTCCTTTATAAATAATGTGTAAAAGATTCGAATTATTTAGTTTTAATTTAAAAGAGTTATACGTATTTGAATATTGTTTAAATTTTCTGCCCTCCAGAAAAAGTTAACACCCCTGAGACCCCTTAAGAAATTTTATATTTATTTAAAATTGTCTATTGGATTCAGGGAATGCTACATCAATTAAAGTTAGGTATTGCATTGAATATGCCTTATTTTTTTATTTTGTAATCAGCAATGGCTTAAGACTGCATGAAGTCTTGTTTTCTGACTCAAAATTAGTCCTTACCTGTAACCATTAAAAGTATACAATGTATAGCATATGTTATTAAATTCTCATACAAATGGTAATCTGAAAAAAATAAATGTGTGTGACTCACAAGCTCCCAAATCTAGGCATAAACTGGCACGAGCAATTGACGCATTTCGACTAAATGAGTCATGAGGTGTATGATTGTAGGTCTAGACGTAGATATGGAAAACGATCATCAACTAATTATGCAGTTGGTATGTGCATCAAAGTTCCTAATTTTTAGAGAACATGTCCGGGAGTAACATTTGGCCATTAAAATAATTCGGACCATGATCTTATTGAAGATAAGTCGAAAACGAGATGAGGCTCCTATAAATGACGAATGCCCTAGTTCCGAACTAAGTTATCCTAAGTCTTAAGAAATCTCTGTTAATACGAGATTTACAAAGCAAATGTTATTCTCTTTGTTAATTCTTTTTAGAAATAAAAGCAACGCTGTGTATCATTTCATATTTGAAATTATTTGTATAAATCGATACCTTTTTAATGTAATAACTGATAGGCACTTCACACTGGGTAAGTAATGGACAGTATTTATTATAACTAATTTATATACTATTCATTCAATATATCCCCTTACTCCCCGAAGATGGGAAATCAAGAATTCTGTTCATGTCTTTGCTATTTATGTGATGAATATCATAACTCATAGTAATCAAAACTGTTAGAACAGTGGTTAGGAAAATACTTTCAAAAATGTACCTTTACTGTTTGAAAACTGCTTTATATTTATCAGTTCTTCAACAATAGAGTATCTTTCACTTCAAACAAAGCAAAGCATATATTGCACGGTAAAGTAAATACTAGATATTTATGAAATTTGCAATTCTATTTGAAATGTTGGTATGCATTTAAATTCTGATTGTATGTATTTGCACCTAATAGGAGCCATTTTTAATGACCACCTTTTGAAGTGTTTTCTGAATAAAATTCGGAATCACATGAATCTACTTTGTATCTTGCATTCCTCTAAAATCAATGAAATACATTTATTATTCCTTCCGTATATTTATTTTATAGTAGTAATGAGGACTGGAAGTGTGTTTCTTGATTTTATAAATGCACCATATGATAATTCTAAGCAAATTACGTGAATATTTAGTATTTATCAATTATCTCCTTTGAATGTTTTTGTCAACTATGTTCTGGTTCAAGAAATAAAACTTTCAAATATTCATTTGAAGATTGTTAAGTAAAATAGGTAAACATTACCGAAAAGAAGTGTACTTTACGTTTGTAATGTGTGGATTGTATATTTTACTTTCTGAATTTTTAATAAAATATTATTTAATCATTTTCCACATTATAGCATTCAATACTATTTAGAATTATTCAGCAATTTAAAGCCAATTGGGAAGTGAATGTTCCTAATAAAGCAGCTATATTGGTTATTGTTAATCAATATTTTTTTTTATTTCAAACTCTGAAACGGAATCAAAATATAGCTTTTCCTTTGTTCCATTGTAATAGAATAGATTTTTGCAAGTTTCTCATATTAAATGCAATATATATATTTAATTAGCTGCTATTTTCTTATTTTTTATATTCAAAAAAAAATACATACATTTTCGATGTGTTTAAATGCAATTACTTTTCCGAAATATAACCTCCACTATAATATTTTAAAATTAGTAATTGAATATTTAATAGTTATTGAACTCATTATACAAGGTGAGACACAAAAAAGCGAGCCTAAGTGTGTAACTTGAAAAAGAGTGGAGTTAGCAAAAACTATTTGGATGACGTCATCCCACGGACCTTCTACAACCATGTAGCAAGTTTCGTCTTAATCAATCACGCCTATTGGGAGTACTTCGTCATTGAGTGAACACGTTCAATTGCATTCTGCCTGAAAAATTGTCAAAATACTACCAAAGTTCGTGATATGAATGGGTTCTTACTCACATCAGTGGTCAGACTGTTACTCAGCGCTACTACATTGAAAAAGTCCAGAAATAGAGAGGGATAAATGACTGTTGCACCAAGACAATGCACCCGCTCACACGGTCTATTTGTCAAGAAGTTTCTGATCAGTGAAAACACCACTGTATTAGACATTTTTCTCATTTACCTGATATGCCCAACTTTTTCTTTACCTAACTTTTTTTCTATTTCCTACAGTTAAATCTTGCTTAAAAGAAACCCATTTGACCTCAGTTGTCCAGACAAAAACGGAGAATCTTCTGAAGGACCTTCCAAAAATCTCGTTCCACGACTGTTACCAGCAATGGCAACACCGAATGCAGAAATGTGTGAATGCTAAACTTTGAAAGTGATTCTGTATAGGTAACTAATTCTGTAAGTACAATGACTTATTGGGTCAGTCTCGTTTTTTTGTGTCACATCTCATATGTTACAGTAGAGGAGTATGTGTTTATTCCATTTGTTGAAACAAAAATTACACTTTTAAGAGAATGTTTATTTTTTAAAAAACACAAAAGCCTACAAAACATCCCCAAAGATTGTTTTACTAGTAATTGTAGGTATTCTCCGAATGCATTTAACAAAAAAGGTTTTTCCCAAATCATGAAAATTGGAAAAATAGGATTTTTTTTCTATTCAAATATTTTGAACCATTTTCCTTTTGATAATCATATTCCTTTGCCTAAGTTAACCCTACCAGTATAATGATTGATTTAAGATTTCATCGAGGGCTTTCAAATTCGAAGTATACAAAGTGGTTTCGAAATAACTTCTTAAACTGAATTTGCCCTTTTTAGCTCGTTCTAGATATCCCAATTAAATTTTATTTTCAAACGTAAACATTTCATTTTAATTCTTCATTCTGGCAGGGATATCTACTATCGATTTTTAATTCTGGATGACAATACGTAACATTACAAAAATCCATATTTAATTTGTTAATCTGTATTATATCATATTTTGAGAATTTCGGACTTAAATTCCGGTTGTCTTATTTCGGTTAAATCTAATTTATTTCTAAATTTTTAAGTACATGGTTAAGGTAATGATTTAAACAATTCTTACATTTATTATTAATCACTCAAAATTAGCAATCTGTTATTGATCATGTTTCTGTCTCTTGCTCATAAACCAAAGTTTCACTATTTGCGACCCAATTTTTAAATCATTATTTGCATCCCTTATACAATAACGTATTGAATGCAATAAAAATGTACTTAAGTGCTACAGCCACAATATAACTTTAATTATAAACCATTAAAATTACTTAGATGAGCATTAAGTTTTCTATACGACAAACCTAGAAGTTATTAATTTCGTTTTTAATTTATTACTGATAGTTAATTTTCAAAAACTTTGTGTAATACTGATACATTTAAAAGTATATTATATCAAAGTGAGTCAGTACTTAATTTTTATTATGTCAGGATCTATTTTGGTCTGCTTCCTTTCAGTAAATTATAATACTAATCTTATATATATATATATACAGGGTGTTTCATAAATGATGGGAGTAACTTTAAGAGGTGATAGTACACATCAAGACGAGTAATAGTAAATAGGAAACCAAGTGTCCCAAACGTCTTCCGAAGGAGAAAGGAGCCATCAAAGTTTAAGGTCCTAAATTTCAAATGATGATAAAAAACGGGAAAATGGATCGATTCATTTGCGGTTTTCACTAAAATCATTCTTTAAATTAGTATTTTCATTAAAAAAAGTTTTAAAGACAAAGTTAAAAAAATGCCGTTAGAGGGCGCTCTAGACTTTGGAGTACCGAACAACTACCTTTTACCAGTATTTTTTTTATTTTGTTAAATGTTTACAAAAGCTTAGATTTTAACTTGAATTTTGAGCGCAAAATTGAAACCATCGGGAGCGGTTAAGTGGCGCAAATGTAACCGCGTTTAGGGAGGAAAAATTGAAATGCTCGTATGTAATGATCAAAATAAAAAACGATAAAGCAAACTTTAAGAGGCGATAGTACAACATAAAAACAATCAACTTCGATTAGAAAATGCATGATTTGAATTCAAACGCAAACGTGCTAGAACATCTTCAAATTTTATCCATGCAAGCGTTTTAGCTGCAAGATTCTGGAAGAAGAACATGAAATTGTGATATGGGGAAGAAGAAGAACGCATATGCAAATTGTTATTAAGATAAAAGCCATTGACCCGAGTGTGCAAGTGTAAATCACGGAACAAACGTAACGAAAGATGTTGCCCTTCACTAATCAAGAAAAGGCTGATATGCACTTCATCTACGGAACTGCAAATGGGAATAGTGCAGAGGCGCGACGATTATACGGAAAAAAGTTTCCCAACAGGCGGTTGCCCAATGATAAAACATTTGTGCGCTTGCACAGACAGTTGTGTGAGACAGGATCCTTTTTTGGTGCACGTTCAAATGCAGGCTGTGCGAAGTCTAACAGAACGGTAGCCGTGGAAGAAAAAATTCTGGATATGGTGACTGATCATCCAAATACAAGCACGCGAGCAGTGGCTAGTCAAATTGAAGTATCACCCTCCACGACATGGCGAGTACTAAAGGATGAAAGTATGCATCCTTTTCATGTCCAACGAGTCCAGGAACTGACTGAAAGGGATTTTCCTCGTCGAATGGATTTTGCTCGCTGGTATCTGCAGAAGCACACCCTAAATCCCGATTTTGGTGCAACTGTGCTTTTTACAGATGAATGTACATTTACACGTGACGGTACATTTAACACCCACAATTCCCACCAATGGGCAGATGTAAATCCACATGCGTCTTCTACACATGCATATCAGCGACGATTTTCCATAAATGTTTGGGCAGGAATAATTGGTGACCATCTACTTGGACCTTATCTTCTGCCAGAACGCCTGGATGGAAAAAAATATCTTACCTTTCTGCAACAGGTGCTGCCGGAAATGATAACAGATGTTCCCCCTCGTATCCGGCGAGTAATGTGGTTCCAGCAGGATGGAGCACCAGCTCATTTTGCGCCAGAGGTGCGAAATTATCTAAACGCAACCTTTGCAAATCAATGGATTGGGCGAAGTGGTCCTGTCCCTTGGCCAGCGCGATCGCCCGATCTTTCATGCCTGGATTTCTTTTTGTGGGGACACTTGAAGAGTCTTATGTATGAGACTCCTATCGAAACTGCAGAAGAACTCGTCGCCAGACTTTCGGCAGCTGCAGGAGAGGTGCGCGATACTCCTGGCGTGTTTCAGAGGGTTCGTGAATCCCTTCTTCGCCGTTGTACCGCATGCATCGCCTCTAATGGTCAGTGTTTCGAACAGATATTGTAATCATTTCTAATTAAACTTTTTTTTATAACGTAAATGTTCTTTGTTTCCTTTTTGTCTCTTAAAACGAAATCTGTTTCAGCGCCCTCTATCACCTTCGGGTTAAAATTACGAGTATGATTTCTTTGATGAATGTTACTTGTTTTGGTGTTGTACTATCGCCTCTTAAAGTTTGCTTTATCGTTTTTTATTTTGATCATTACATACGAGCATTTCAATTTTTCCTCCCTAAACGCGGTTACATTTGCGCCACTTAACCGCTCCCGATGGTTTCAATTTTGCGCTCAAAATTCAAGTTAAAATCTAAGCTTTTGTAAACATTTAACAAAATAAAAAAAATACTGGTAAAAGGTAGTTGTTCGGTACTCCAAAGTCTAGAGCGCCCTCTAACGGCATTTTTTTAACTTTGTCTTTAAAACTTTTTTTAATGAAAATACTAATTTAAAGAATGATTTTAGTGAAAACCGCAAATGAATCGATCCATTTTCCCGTTTTTTATCATCATTTGAAATTTAGGACCCTAAACTTTGATGGCGCCTTTCTCCTTCGGAAGACGTTTGGGACACTTGGTTTCCTATTTACTATTACTCGTCTTGATGTGTACTATCACCCCTTAAAGTTACTCCCATCATTTATGAAACACCCTGTATATATATATATAAATCTTTTATATTCAACTCTTCAATAGGATCGTGCCACCCACATAGAGATAGCACACCTCTGAGTTGGGCGCACCCCACAGTTTGAGAAACACTGTCCTAGGCTCACTGCTTTTTAAAAGAAAAAAAATAGCCTATTAAGGATTTTGGAAAATTTACTGGCTTATCTCTACCACGGGTTTGTTATTGCCAAAAAATGCTGGAACAAGTATACTCCAAATACTAAGGCAAGATCAAGATTCGCTGCGTAACTTTTATATATATAAGACACTCTGCCTCATATTTACGTAAAATCAAATTGTAATAAAATCTTATTTGCCCTTGTGGTTTGTTGAACGTGCACACAATACACAATTGTGTATTGTTCACTACACAATACACAATTTTCACTACACACTCACACATAATAATTTCAGTTTGACTTACATATTCTGCAAAAGAAAACTCATAAAAAATTAACCATTCATAATAAATATGCTTTTTTTATTTTCTTTAAATACCTCATAAGATTTCTGGTCAATCACAATCTATATTTTAATTCTAAAAAAGAATACTCTTTTGATATGTTCCTGTTCTAGATGACATTCTTACATATTTTGCTTAAAATTCTTGAAAGCTATTAATTGTGTTATATATAATTATTCTGTTTATATAATTTGTTGCAAAGACGCTCTAAAATGGGCTTCGTCTTTCAACTAAATTGAGAAGGACATCGGTACTCGAGAACACAAAGGCTTTATTTTTCACCAGTATATCACCCGTGATAGTTAATATTTTACCCCTACGGGAACAAATATATTTAGAAATATTTGCTCTTTTTATATGTGATCTTAAGCAGATATATCTAAGCCGAAGGTTCTAAGGTGTGAATTTTCAATTCATTTCGGATATTTATGTAAATTATTCGTCACTATATAAGATACATTTTGGATAAGGATTCCAAAGGATAAGGAAAAAAAAAAGATATCTGTAACAAAAATTTGAAATGTACATTAGTCAACAGGAACGATGTTGATTTAAAAATTGTTAGTTGAGTCACTCAGAGGCTAATGCGATTAAATCTTTTTTTAGATATTTTCTGATTTTTGTAAATTTTGATGAAATAAATAATATTCTTCTTAGTTATTAAAGGATTTACTCGTTGTTTTTTTCTAGCTCAGACAGCCCTTTTATTTATAGCTTTTGAATATGTTGTATAAGATTATTGGTATAGAAACACAAAAATAGGTAGACTAGGAATTTTAAAAAATATAACTCAACCAATACTAGTTATATCCTAAAGGCTAAACAATTTTAAAAGAAAAAAAAAACGTGAGTTTATTAAGGTATATACCGTCAATTAAACACGACTTTTAGAAGACATTAAGTACAACAAATGGAGATTAATGTTTACACGTAATTAACTCGGAAGTAAAAGGTGTTTGTTATGTTGAATATACATAGAACTTATGAGAACAAATGTTATTGTATTATTTTTACGTAAATTTCTTATATTTTTTAGCTGCCAAAAGAGATTCCCAAAAATTTTAAGATGCTGTCACTATTCAAATAAATAAACATGTTTTTATTTATTGGAACAATCCTGTATATATCTTGTTTTTTTGCAGAACTTACACTTAGAAAAAATACTTTATATACTTTTGGAGAAATTAATAAACCAAGAATGTTAAAATTTTAAGAAACACAAAACATAAATTTTCGCAATTTTTGTTTTTTTGGACTGCATTGGCTTATATATGAATGACTCAGTCATGTGTTGCTATATATAAATTATTGTTTACAAATACAAACTATGACACATACCTGTATACAAAGTTTTGCACTTTTTAAGCATTAATTAAATACTCATAATTTTTTGTGACTCTAATATATGTTTTGATAAACCCAAAATACATTTTTGTACATTATGAGTATGTAAGTAACTGTTATTTAAAGTTGTCACGAGCAAATATACATAGTTAACAGCAGAATATAAATAATTAAATAAATAACAAAAAATAAATATGTTTTCAATGAATTACTTATAGAAATATAATTAAGAAACAAATCAATTAAAAATGACAATCTAGTTACAATTAATTAATAATACATTTTATCTATATAACTTGTTCATCGTTACCGGGGAATAACGATGGAATATGTATATGTTATTACGACATTGGGGCAATAAAATACTGATATTTCGATTACAATATCATATAGCTTTCAAATCATGTTCAAAGTTTATAAATTTAACAAAATTCCTAATATGGTAAAATGATAAGAAAAGTAATGCTGGAAGAATAAAACTAAAATCAATTTAAAATATCTAATGAAATTTCAAAATGTCGATAAATAAGTTTAATAAAAAATAAATAAATAAAAAAATTTAAGGTGATTGCTACCGAGAAGGCAAAGTCCTATCCTAAAAACCATTTATTTCCTGTATCAATTCCTGAGAGAGAGAAAAAAATCATAAAGGACTTTTTAAATATACTTCACCACAAGATAAAAGATGTAAATAAGAAAAAAAGAACCGTTTGAAAAAAATGTGCAACGAAATAACAGGATTAAATTATAATTGAATTATAGATAGGAAGGATACATGGCATTGCAATAAACAATATTCTAGGAAAAATATCCAATGGGATAAGGGAAAAAAGCCCAATAAGACTGCAACTGCCAGAAAATACCAGGACAATATGGGTGCTCAAATAATATGGGATAGAGGTCTTGGTTTTATTTCATTAGTAACCAGTATATTGATTTATTTTTCTTTAGTTTCCGGAAGCAGTCGATGTGAATCGCGAGAGCTGAATTGCTAAAGATAAGGATCACTCGAACATCATTTCCGTTGAGCTACAGAATCATTTGCCAATATTCTGGGAATGCGAAATGGTATGATAATCCATTTGATGGAGATTAAGATTCAAAGCTACGAAGTATAATTGTTGATGATATTTCCAATGAATGGATTAGCCTTTATTTTCCTAGTGTCTAATAAAAATGCACGGTAAAAAAAGATGACGTGTTTCTTGCCAACAAATTATTTGTCAATAGCAAACAGGGAACATTTAGAAATTTCTAGAGAAAATCCTTAATGAAGGTTCTTGTCATATTCTTTTATTCCATTCCATTTTCTTACAACTACCGAATTCGTTTTTTAAGTAAGTAAATAATCGATATAAAGTCAAAAGAGTTACTGCTACATGAATTTGTATTATTTCTTCATTATTAATATGGAAAGAAACAATGTTTCAGGCATATAATACACAAAACAGTTTTAGAAAATAATACTAAATACATTATTAAGATTTAAATTTTAGCTAATTTAATTTATATATTTTTGACAGGACTATACAACAAACATATAAATGCCTTTTAGTTAATTTACAATTTATTTTTAAACCTTTTTTTGTGCATTATTATTCAATTCCTACGATTAGTTCACTTTCTCCTTATATATACACTCATGGACAAAAAAATTAGCGCACCAAGAAATAAATGCGCGATCCTAACGAAACTGACAATGAAGGTACATGTCGGAGAGATATGCAAATGATTAGAATTGCAGCTAGATTGCGCATTACGTATAACCTGTAGAGGGCTTTTAACGTCGTTCTCCGTTGAGTATGAAACAGGTAACCAAAGCTTATTTGAGTGTGCTGAATCGTTTACGTGCTTTACACTGTACACTGTATTTTTTCGTGCTGAGGTGTACATGCCATTGCGTCGTTTTCGAAGACTATATGAGCAGCTGTCATAGTTCGAGAGAGGGAGAGTTATCAGCAGGATGGAAACTGAGTGGTCAGCTAGGCGAGCAGCTCGTCAGTTAGGCCGATCTGATTGTGTTCTAAAGAGGTTTTGGGACCCGTGGATCCGATAGATGTCATTTACACTAAGACAAGGATCAGGACAACCTCGACAGACCAGTCGTCGAGAAGACCGCCACATCGTGAGAAATGCACGCGTACAGCCAACTGCTTCATTGAGCGCCATCCAGGTACAAGTAGCACCTTCACTAGAGGCTCCTGTGTCTTCTCGAGTCATACGATGGCCCCTGGCTGAAGGACATTTGGGATCGCGGCACCCATTACTTGTGCCACCCTTGACGCCCACCCATCCATGCCTCCGTTTGGAATGGTGCCGCTCACGAGGAAACTGGACTGCAGCGGAATGGAATCAGGTTGTCTTTAGCGACGAATCCAGATTCAATCTCAGCAGTGATGACAATTGTATTCGTGTGTGGAGAACCCGTGTTGAACGCCTCAATCCTGCCTATGCTTTACAGCGACACACCTCTCCCACAGCTGGTGTGGTGGCATGGGGTCATCTTGCCTACAACACACGGTTAACCCTAGCATTGATCCGTGACACCATGGCAGTCCAGCGTTATGCCCATGACAACCTACAACCACATGTGTTTCCACTCATGCAACGGCTCGCAGGAGCCATTTTTCAACATGACAAAGCTCGGTCTCACACGGCAATGGTGTCAAAAAACTGTCTTCTCACTGTTACTTCCTTCCTTGGCCTGCTCAATCCCCAGATTTGTCTCCAATCGAGCATATATTGGAACATTTGGGATGGTGAGTTGGGTATCCCACGAGTTTGAACGAACTAGAGGCAAGGTTACAGTAAATATGGAACGAAATGTCTCAAAACATCATACAGAACTTGTATGCTTCCACGCCTGATCGTATCGCATCGGGCTTTCAATCTAGAGGGGGTGCAACTTGGTATTAAATTCTCCGTTCTTTTTCCTTTTTCTCTGGAATAAATGATCTTTTTTCTTTTATTTTCTAATCATTTACTTATATCAAAGTAGTCATTACGTATGAAAAATTCCTTTTCATTTTGATTACTCCTTTTTGGTGCGCTAATTTTTTTGTCCATGGGTGTATATATATTTATATATAAATATATTCAAATTCAACTAAATTTTTTTAACTTGTAGTGGATGACACTTGATATTAATACAGAATTTCAAATATTAATTCATTAATTAAATTTTATTTTTCAATTTTAAATTTACTCTGCTTTTTTCTGTCGAAGTTAGAACTAGTTGCTACATATGACAACAGTACGGTTTTCTAATGATGTAGTAATTGACTTTTAAAAATATATATATTACTTGCTTTCTATTTAATGCTGTTTTTTCACTGGTACTTACAGATTTAAAACAGTGAAATAATGTTACACAAAAACATATGTTCCATCAATATATTTATTTTAATAATTCTAATTTATTTTCAAACGAAACTCATCTAGTAGGCATTTTTTTATATTAAAATGTATAAAGTATTACGGTTTTCTCCTATTTTGCAAAAAATAAAGTTAAAAATTAGAAGAATAAAAATCCACAATTATTTCCTGTGAGACTGTCCTTGTTAGTATGTTCACTGATTTAATGAAACTGAACTTGCCGGTAATGAGATGGTGTACTGATAATATTACCCGGGTGTGGAAATAGAGTTTCCCCAAAAGCCATCTTCCTTTTTATAATAAATGTAATTGCAAAGTGATAATTAAATATGATTACTAATAAATTTCCAAGCCGTTGTCCGTAGACTATTGTAACTACGAACTAGCTTGACAGGCAATAGAATTAAAATTATTTCCTTAAAGCCACATTATGTCTTGTAAATAATGATGAAGTGAAATATGATGCGTAACGATGATAGAAGTGAAGAAACATTTGCAAAATACATTATTTTTGTATTAAACTTTATCATTATCAAGTATTCCATACATATTATTATAAGTTTTTTACAAATATACCATTACATCAAACACGATTTTTAAACATTTTAATTGGGGGTCAACTTCACACAGTTTAAGCAATAACCGAGAGATTTGTCACAAACTTAGCAGATAAAAATGATATGTTTATATTTTTGTTTGGAAGTAACAACTTTGGTACTGCTTTAGCAATATCGTTCCAACTTAAATAATCTTCCCATATTATTTATAAAATTAATCACATACACACCAAAATCTCATTTTGTGGTTTCCTTCCAAGCATTGATTCTAAAATGTTGCTTTGTTTCAGGGTGACCAAATACCCTACGATCATTGTTATTGGTTTCTGCAATTATTTAATCCAATACATTTTCAGTAAATAAATGGCTTAAGTAATCAATTGGATTGTCCCCGAAACAGGTTGCAATAAGTACTCAAATTTTATGAAAGGAAATAGTTCCATGGCCGTGAGGGTATTTCGCAAATTATATTTCCTCCAATATCAGATTCATGGGAAGACATTTTTCCACTTGCACGTCTTGGAACTCTTTGATTTCAATATCCAAATATCACAGAAACTTTGAGGATGAATGAATTGTTCATAGTTGTCATAAATAACGCAACACAAGTTCTCCCTCTATAGCTCAGCCAACAAATTTGCAATTTAATCATATGTCATGCGCTTATTAGGTTGTACATTTCATATTTAGGTGCATGAAATCCATACGGAAATATCATCTATCCTACATATATTACAAGACCTTTTTAGTAACAAATACTACTATAAAAAATCGTAACTATATAATTGTATAACTACCTTTTAACAATTACTCCACACTAAAACAGGAAGACACATTTGATGTAATATGTCAAATTAAGGGGAGAATAAATATTAAATCGCAGTTAAAAGCTCGCGGACACTTGATTGTTACTGATACAACATTCTTCCCTACGTAATGGGCGTGATCTACAAGAATGCATAGTATATTGTATATTAATATGTAAGAAATTAATTGTATAGATTTGGCAAAAATTTTAGTAAATCTTCAGGCTGTCTTGTTAGCTAACTTCAATCTGTTATACTGTATTTAAATTCCAATATATTACTTTATTTCCAGACCTAAAAGCTTGACTATCCTTAAAATCATAGATTCTTTGAAATGAACTTTCCATTTTTAATCGCATAATATGTGATTAAAAACAAAGTTTATGTACATTTTTCTTAGAACATGCTTGGAGGAGTAAAATACTAAAATTAAGACTCTTTTTTTGTGACTTAATAAAGTTTTGATTTATTCATGCGCTTAAAAATTATGTTTGAAACATTTTCTAGAACTGTAAAAAAAAATTTTGTTCAACTACTTTTTTTAGTTGAGCATGAACTCAATTTTTGAGACCTTCTTACACTTATTTTCAGTTCATTACAACTTTGAAATAAGTTATATAAATTTTAATATGTATAACTGTTTTTAAGAAATATAGAGCTATTAGGAAAAAATACTACTTTTTGTTCACTGAATGTACTGGTATTATTTATAGATGTATAAAACGTGAGGAGCCATATAGTACAACAATAGCTTTCTTTGAAAAATTTCCCAAATAAAAAAATTAAAAAAATACACTCACAAAAAAAAAAAAAGGAAAGTACTAAAAAGGAAAAAAACAGATGTTTACATTACACATTTAATTATTATCTGCCTTTTTGAATGCATCTTTCAAACGGTTTTTCTTTCAAATGAAATAATAATAATAATGGTTTACATACACCTTGCATTAAAAAAATAAAGTCAATTTAATCACGACTTGGAAATAAATTATATAAATTTTATGAAGTATAACTAGTTTTAAGAAATGTAGAGCTATTTGTAAAAAACACTACTTTTTGTCCACTAAATACACTGCTATTATGTATAGGAGTATAAAAAATGAGGTGCTATATAGTACAACAATAGCTCTCTTGAAAAACTTCTTAAACGAAAAAAATATGCTTTCAAAAAAATTTAAAAAAAGGAAAATACTATGAAGACGAAAGAAAAAATTATTTTTTTACATTACACATTTAATTATTATCTGCTTTTCTTATAAACATCTTGTTTACTATTTTGCTTTCAAATGAAATAATAACAATAATAATAATAATAATAATACTGGTTTACGTACATCCTTCCCACTAAAAATAATGTTTCAGAGGGCGTGGTCAATTGGTAATAATTTTTTAATTCAATTTCACTTTTCACATTTTAAGTTTATTTTTTAGTGAACATAAAATTTTTATTTATAAATAGAATAAGAAAAAAATATGCAATATTTCTTAGAGCTAAAATGATAATTCAAATTTTTAAAAAGTTATGACGTTTCTGAGCTTTGAATGCGTTTACCCCCTTTATCAAAACCTTCATTTGCATTGCTATAAGTAGTAAATTAATATTTTGTATCGGGTCAGTCACACTCTGAAAGTAACTATTATAAAAAAGGAGGTCATTAAAATGATTGAAATAACCCATTATTGTCATAAAAGAGTTAGTTGTAAAGGTTTACCAGTTATAGCCGTCAGATAGGATTAATCCCTGCGATATTGGTTTTACTAGCTCTTTCCACTTGGAGAAGACTGGATGTTTCATTGTGTGATGGAATTTGTTGCAGAATGTACGACTCTTCTGATTTTCAATGCATTATTATAATTATTTTTTAATAATAATTTCCTATAACTAACCCTTTTTTTTTAAAAAAAAATTTAATGATAAATAATTATTTATTTTGAAATATGTCCTACAAAATGTGATGTGCCATAATATGCTATTTAGTGGGTTTTTTTCATATTTCAACCACTGTCAAACATTTTTACAGCATTTACATTTCTTCTTCAAAATGCTTTTCAATTCTTTACAATACTAAGATATTATTGCAAAAGTAATAACAATTTAAATAGGAGTATAAAGCTGATTTAGATCATTTATAAGAACCATTTTTTTTCCTTCAAGTTTCAGCAGTTTGCGTACTTCTTTCATAATTTTAAAGAATTGTAGCCTAAATATAAACTGCACAAATTTCTTTCTCCATTAATTCACATCTCCTAAAAAAGTTGCTTAATAGAATGTTGTTAAAATTAATTAATATATTCTTAAACAATATTTTCTATTTTTGGAAGCATTAGAACAAAAGAAAATGAAGCAATTAAGAAAAGAGATAATTTGGTTAATTACATTTTAATAATAATAGAACTTGTAACTGCTATTGTTTTCTTTAATTAATTAATCATGACGCATAAAACACAACATAAATTCAATTCGAATTGTTCACAAAGCAAAAATTATAATTTTTTTATAACTGCATGTATCATAATTCTTACACTTTTATTAAAGTGTCCATATTATTCTCTCAAAAGTAAATCATTTCTGAAAGATATTTAGTACTTCATAAATATTAAAGTAATTGAAATTAATTTCCCTTTTCAAAGAAATGAACTTTGTTTTATTTACTCAGTAAATGCTATTTCAGTGCAAAATTTAAACTTACAAATAAATAAATGGATGCCTAGTATTTCATTATTACTTTTCCCCACGTATATGAATAGGTGCATCATAAATTAATCATTAGGAAACATCATCTTTTGAGATAAAAATATACTTTTCAAAAGTAGTAAGCTGCGGTAGCCTTTTTGTAAGGCCTAGTGGAAGGCATTGCCAAATTAAGGATTCGAAACCTAATATCAGCCGGGCAGAAAGCTGATTATAGAGACTGATAGTCCTCTCACTTGAGTAGTGAGAAAATCTGATAATGAGGTTCCACGTCAAGAGTCATATTGGTCACTTGGTCATGGTTCAAAATTACGAGGTTCTTTGCCAATCCATACTTACTCGGAGTAACACAAATTAAAATCAAATAAAATTAAAAGTAATAGTTTCAAATAGGTCTTGTTCTACCTGCTTTTCAACGATTGAATATAATATGGTCGTCTTATGAAATAATAATAATAATAATATATGTAACTCAGAAAGTAATGGAAAAAGATGAGAGAGAGAGAAATTGTGTTCCCCTTTACCTATAAGCAAGGCAGTTTGATAAAAGGATCTCATGGTGTTCAGATAGAAGTTTGTCCTTGGTTCATATAGAAGACAATACTTGGTATGTTTTTGAACCAAACCTGATATTTAAGACATTATTCTTTTCGGTTAAAATGCGTAGAAAAATCTGTAAATAACGATATATTGATTATAAATTCAAAAGGAGAATATTTTTTTCTTTAAATATAGAAGGTTTAAAAAAAGGAAGAAAACAGCAAATGGTCTTTAATGGCTTCAACACAAACTATTTAAACTATTTATATTTCATTGCAATAATACGTAATGTAATTATGAACATATATGGGTTATAAACCTTTATTATATTACATCATAGTAAATGTTCAATATTAAGATTTCTTTATGCGTAAATGTGTTATTATGAAAACATAATTAAATGTACTAATGTTAAAAATTAAAGGAGTTGATATATTTACCTATAATCATAAAAAAGTAAAAATAACCAGATATATATAAAAGTAATACTTTCAAACACATTTATTTATTTAAATTTCGATGCTCAAGTGAGCTGAGAATTTAGATAAAACAATTATGTAAATGCATGAGCTAATTCTTCCGTACTTTGTTCATTCGCACTATTAGGCAACTTGAGTAGTTATTTTTGAAACATTTGGTGTATTTTGAAAGAAAGCTGTTTCTTTGGGTAACCATCAACGTCTGTAAAATGAAAAAAAAGTATACTTTTAGAAGTTTGAGGCAAAGCTGTCTAAACAGTATATTGCTAGAAAAGTATATAAATCCCTGTATTTTGTGCAATTTAAAAAAAAAAAACAGTACAATGGCATATCAAAAAGATATTTGTCAATTCCGCAGATAGTTTAACAGGAAAGCAATAGATTTTCATATGTTTCGTGAAATTGCTTTGATTATATTTTCCCATGTTTCAAAAGATACTATTTACAATAAGACTATATAAAAGATGTACGTCACAAGCTTATTTGTTGTTTGTGTACCTCTTACATTTGAGCTTCTAAAAATCATTAAAACAGGAACATATGATTAAAAGAATCCGTGTCTTTCATTCATAAGTTCAGATTGATCCTAAGTACTGATTAAAAACTGTTCTTCGCCTTGAATCAAACAGATAATCCATGCAAATTATCCATGCCTGAGAAAGCTATGGTGTTTGCAACGGTTGTGTGGTGGTATTTAGTTGGACTGAGCAAAAACATCCATATCTTTGACGGAAGCTGTCTGCTATAAGGTATGATAATGGAAATCTCTCTCTCTCTGTACCAATATATTTATACTTTTTAAAAGGACTGGATTTCATTTTTGAGGTGCAAAATTACCACCATACACATTTCATTTTCCAGTAAATACCTTAAGAAATTCTTGAAAAACTTCACAATTATTGGATGGGGTAGAACAGTTAGATTTCTAGACTTGAATTTTAAAAAATGCATAGGAATTCTCTCGAACACTGATATTGGTCTTCGGTCCAAAAGCACTACCCAGAAACTAAAACTAGATTGGCGAGGGAAGTAGGTCTCCCTGTCACATTAATTGATAAATATTAACATTTCTATATAAAGAAATTAACTTTTTAAAAGTTGCTTAGTCTATTAGCTCATCTTTTTATTTCAGCTTCTTGTTCCTATTTTATGAACTCATGGGCTACTTCAGATGTCCATACAATCATGCTTGTTAACTTTAACTATGGTAGATAAATTTATTTGTACAGTATCAACTTGCGTGTGCATATCTGTGTTCGTCAAAATCTATCAGTACTTCTGAAGGTGATAAATTAAAAAGGATAATTATCTTATTTTTAACAGCAGTGTAAGCATAATATGAGAATTTAAAAAAAGTTGTTTCATGATAAATACTAATTTATAGGATGTTTATGAACCATTTCATACCATATTGTAACGCCGCATTTAAATGGAAATCATTGAATTATCAATGCTTAATTTTTGTGATAAGATATATGAAGAACAACAGGGAATTTAAGGCTGGCTTCATTATTCCTCAATGAAATAATAAACAAAGGAAATATTCAGTAAAAAAAGTTTCACCTCAGGTATAATTTACAAAAATACAAGCTGGCTAATCAACTTAGGTATTATCCTTGCATGCTATCCAATTTACAATTTGAATTATAAATTCAAAAATGAATAAATTATACTAATTCCGCGAATATGGAATATGAAGTTTTTGCGCTTTTCCGCTAAAAATATTCTTTGGTTATGAAAAGTATACGTTTAAAAGAAATTTATAATAACATTGTGCAGTTTTGCTACACATAATTTTACAGTTTTACATTAATGTTCACTTCTAGTTTTTAAATCATTTTTAAAGGTATTTTAATTGATTAAATTCATTTTGTAATACATAATTATGGAAAAAATTATATTGACTAATGAATTAGAGGGATTATTTTATCAAATGTAACAGTACTTTTTTATTCTATTAAGTTTAACGGAAGATATATAGATTAAATCTGAAATATAATGTGCACACACAACTTTCTCATTTAAAATGGAAGTTGTTTGCTAAATTTAATTTGTATAATTTTGTGTTTTTAATTTTTCCAGAATTATCTTAATAGATCTTAAAAAGCTCAAGCATTTACATGTTTTTGGAGGGCAAAGGAAATTTTGAAATACCTTTTAACTTTAAGAACCTCTTTATTTTTCTTAATTAGAATATAACTATGGGTTTTAATTATCGTAGAAATTAATAGAGATATAACTAAACGCGAAATGTATTATTCTGTCTATTATTAATATAGTTATTCAGGATGCAATACACTCGTGACTTTCACCTTCCAGTCCCTTCTTTTTTACATTAAGAAATGAGTATCTCATTTTTTATTATATTTATTGTAGAAGTTATTAACGTAATGTCTTTTTACAAATCATTACTTCATTTAAGTTCCCCACCCCAATGTTTTATATTTGCCAATTTTTCACTTAAGTATCGCTTTTACAGGTTATAAAACTCGATAGATCTATTATAAAGAATATTGTATTCTCTAAATTCACGGAATCACATGTGCTAACTGCCTGCTTTGTGTGTGTTGTTTTCAGTTAAGGATAAAACAGAGCTGTGTGTATTCATATGGTAACCTTTTAATTTATGTGGTAACATTTTATATTTCTTTTATTTCTTTAAAATTTGGTTCCGTAAAAAATTAGACGCAATAATTCGCCTTTTCACTATTTTAAAATTTAAAAAAAAACGAAATTCTCAAAAAAAAAAAGGACTTTTCTATACCCCGTGCAGCTTTTATACCACACTTTATAAATGTACTCGGATATATTTCTATATCCAAAATTATTCGAAGGTAAGCTACAGTTATTCAAAGATTCGTATGATTTTCCTATATCTGAATGAAAGATGAACGAAGTAGCAGAAATTCGAAAAAAAGTCGTAAGTGAAAAATGTGTCCTTCTTTATAATTGTAAAACTAAAATGATCTAGCTTAGAGTTATTTCCTTCAAGAGTAAAATTCATTCCGAAAATACTCTTTGAAAGATTTTTCAAGGTAGCTATAATTGCTACATGTCTGTCACATTGTAACTTAAATTTTGATCACAATCCGAATTTCGCATGTAAAGTTTTTAATTTTACAACATAGTTAGCCATTTTTAAAGGGTTTTCGTTATTAGATAACATTTTGTTACCAAAATGTTTTTTATTTTTTTTAATGTTGATAATTCAGATGTTTTTGTTATACATAATCTCATTTTAATTACTTCCAAATATATATTCTTAATTAATGTAAATTCTGGCAATGAAATTGTTTTTCTGATTCTTTTGATGCATTATAGAAGTGTAGAAATTATTTTACGAGAATAAATATATTTTTAACCATACCTCTCTTGTAAGTCAAACGTATCTGGACAAATAATTCTTATTTGAGTGTTGTCGCAATATTTAAAATAATTCTTACTTATATGCTGACGATTTTTTAAAGACTGTGCAAAAACATTTTAACATCCATTATTTCTTATACATTATTTGTTTTTCAGCCAATTTGATTTCAGTAAAATCATTTCTTCAATGTAACATGAAAAATAAATTGAGTTTAAAAAAAATATATATATATGATGTTTTGCAGCTAAATTACTAATTACTTATTGATAACTATAAAAATAAACATAATTTTGGAAATATTCCACAATTTTTATAAAATTTAGCAAATAAAAAGACCTAAATGCAAGAATATGTATGCACAATCTTTGTATTTATACATTTTTTCTAGGAATTTTTTTCCCCCGAAAACTTACCAGAAGTTAAAAAAAAGATGAAATGCAGTTTCAGTTCCTCGTAAGTTTTTGACCATAAAAGGTACATAAAAAAATTTCTTAATGTATCAAACTACTTGAAAATATATTTTGTGAAAACGAGACAAGAGCTAATGTGACATTTACTTTTATAGAGCTGCCAAAATAAAAACAATTGCCCCTGAAACTGTCAGCAGGTAAGTAAAATAAACAGAACTGTTCCATCTTAGACCCGATTTACTTTTACTGCCAGAAAATGACATATATCAGCCGTTAAATCACGCGATGCAAAAACAGTGGGAATCGATTGGAAATAATTCCCAAAAGGATTTTTCCCTTACTTTTTAGAATAAGTAACCATTTTCTTCCTATATCATACAAAAATATATTTCGCTTCCCTAGTCATAAATTTATTTAATCAAATGGAGCGTTTCAGAATAAAATATGTGTGATCATAAGATCATAATATTTTCTTCCCCAACTCTAAAGGTTAGATAAAGGGAAAAGCAATTTTTAAATGTTCTTGATTTTTTCCTTGATAATAAAATATTTTTAACACTTTGAAGGATGAACGTATAAACGTTTGACCACTTAAAGTTTATTTTTAAAATCAGTAAGCCAAATTTTGTTAAAAGTAAATAATATAATAAAAATTAATATTTGATTATTATTAACTATTATTATTTATTTTTAATCATAACGTTTTGCAGGAATACATTTTAAAGTCTTACAGAATTAAAATTTTGCCGTATGTGGGAATTTCTAGCAGTCCGTATTGGTTTAATGGTTGTCATTTTTGTTTATCTCCATAGTTTTGCATTAAAATAGGTATCAAATTACGGATATCAGAACAATATTTTGATTAATTAGTAATACGAAAGTTAATTAATAAACAATAGTAATTACTACTAGACTTCAAAAAGGAAAAATTACGAAAAATGATTTGGTGTTATGAAAATAAAATAAAACCATTTTTCGAGAGATGTATATATTTCTAAAGGTACAATGTTGACAAGAAAGCACCATTTATATAACTTAATGTGTTTAGTAAGGATTATGCACAAAACCAAAAGTTATGTTTAAGAGTTGATGCCACAACTTGTGCTTTCATTAACGACCGCAACTGGTGAAAATACACACTTTTAACTACAGAAATATTTACACTTAATAGACATTGGTAAAATGTGGGTGAAGATATAAATCATATTTTTAAAGAAGGTACAAATATTTAGAGTTTAGACTCTAAATTGCGCGAATGTAGACGTGGCAATCTTTACGTCATTTCGGTACGTTTAATACAATCGTAACGCCCTTAGCGGGAAGTTTTAAAGTTGTGGATAGTATAAAAAAGCCGTGGAAAATATGGCAGTTTCAGTGACTTTTAAGCTTGGTGATAAATATAGAAAACATACTCCACTCTATTTCCGAAATATTTTGATTATATAGAAAGTTTTAGCCGGGGTTTAAGAACTGGAAGTTTGTGAATCGATTTTTTGGTTTTTACAGTTGACACACGAACGAGGCTATCCTTGCCCAGATGCACTTTAGTAACTCGAGCCATTGGCCATGCACCAGGAGGAGTTTCCTCTTTGAATACGTTGTCATCTTCCTTCAGATTGGGCTGAGCGTCTTGCCATTTCTTACGCAGTTACATGGCAGAAATTCAGAGCTCTACTTCTTCCTGAAGCCACGTTTGATGATGCGTTGCAATTCCCAACTGATTCTGTGGTTGCAGGTTGAAGGAAGCTCTTCCGGATCTGACAGAACATTAATTGTAAAAAATGTGAAGGTGTGAATGTTGATATGCATTCTATAACAGAGTCACTGACGTTTAAGAGGGGTCTAGAATTTAGTATTTCAATTTTTGTGAGCAAGGTTTTTAATTCTGTGAAAGTTAATATGATTTCTTCCATCACTCTCCGAAAGGGAGTTTGATAAATCGAATCCAAAATTCCCAAATACTACGCGAATGTGGTAATAATGTTGAAATTGAATGGTAATCGATTGAATATTGTTTTAAAACAATTGGAGATGGTTTCATAATTTGGTAAGAAATTCCGCAGCTTTCGTATTTCATTCAGTGTTAGATGAGCTCCAGCAAAATATGTGTCATTGTTGTTAAAGTAATAAATGTGGTAAAAAACATGATTACTACTACTAAAACGACGAATAGCACAGAGCCTTTGTAGCACAGCAGAAAAATAATGCAGTGTAGCCCTTAGTAAAATTAATATCCTGATCTTTGTTGCATTTAATCAGTTAACAGTAGAGATGGAAATAATACACACTTTTAAGTAAAGCAATATTTATAGCTAATTTACACTTAATCTCAAATAGCAAAATGTGGTTAGAGTTGTAAATCCCGCCGTTGAATGTATTGAAAAAATTAAAAGAGCTTAAGCTCTAAATTGTGGATTTTTTTTACAAAGACAAACAATCATCATGCCTTTCCAAATATTTTCCTATTTGCATTCTTAACCACCCTGGAAGGAGGTTATAAAGCTGCAGTTGGGGCAGTTAGCAGGAAAAAATAATTATGTGTTCAGTTACAGTTAAACTAGTTAGAAATGTAGGAAATAAAGTATTTGAATTTGTTTATTGCATATTCATGTAAATTATGTTTTTACAACACAGCAATAACAAAAAGACCCTTCAAGAAAAAAAAATAACGTTATATAAATTTTCCAGTCTAATTAAGCCGAAGTAGAAATTTATATTATATATTCAATTTTTATTTATACATTTAGGAATGTATGCCCATTTTATAAAATGTAAAATAAATAGTAATTTTATTTTAATCAGAAACCTTTTGAGTTAGATAATTTATAATTTGTATTTCACTGTCGCAATTAGAGTGCTTAGAATGTGTTCATTTTGATTTTTTGTTTCCTTACATGTTTTAGTTGTAATATACAATACAAATCTTGAAAATATATCATTAAAAACATTCAACAATTTAAATGTCCATGAGAGCCTTAAAAAGTAATATTGCTGCGTTCGATTTAAAATATCATTATGGCTTTTTAATTGCTTTCTTATAGGAAATTACATGATTATGTATGAATGTTTAATAAGTTTATCTCATTACTATACTCATAAAAATTTATAGGTTTGTGAAAAATAGGACAAAATAGAAAATTCATCTAAATGAACTACCGATTTCTTTTTTTTTCAGTGAGTTACATCGCTTTTCATCAAATACAAAAATATCTCTCTATTAAAATATTTTACAAGTTTACAAACAAAATTGAGAAAAACTTTTCTTAAATTAGTATATTAGGAAACATATATGTAAGAAGTGCAAAACAAAATTAATAATTGAAATTTGAGAGTCTAATTTTCCCTATTACACAACACATTAAAACAATCAGCTTTATCTTGTAATGAATATGACTGTGAATCAATGCGTTCGTTTCTTTGGCTTATTCCTTATTAAATAATGATTTACCGTTGAGAATTCTTCTTATAATTAAAGCGTAGTATGTAGGAGAGAATTGGTTCTTAATTCAGATTCTTACATTTGCTTCAAATACAAATCTTTCAAATTCAATCTAAATTTTAAAAAATCTTAATGAGTCGTTTTAGGCTCTTATTTTGTGGAACCACTTATTCTTTCCTGACCACTTATTACTTTTTAAATAATCATTAATTTTACTGAAAACTGTATACACATAATGGAATTTTTTGGAATACTTATACATATATGTAAGAATCAATCTAGACTGTTTGATTATGTTATCAAATGTAGGTTCCGATTATATCAAAAGTATACATTCAGGAAAATACCTAAGAAATATGTTGTTGCGTATTATTTATATTTTTACCTACTTTGATTTATTCAGCATGTGTGGGCAATTGTATTAATGTCTTGGAATTTATTTTCAATTTCAATTGATGTAAGTTATTAAGAATTCAGGAGACAAAAAAGGGCATGTCAATACAATTGCAAAACAAACGGGAAAAAATTGCATTTACATGGTAAAGAAATCAGGACAAAAAAACATACCAAGATGTTACTTAAATTAATTTTGCTATAGAGTTTGTTCATTTTCTGTCATTAAGTTATAGAAACATACCTAGACATAATTATTGTTCTAAAAATATTTTCACAGTGTAAACATTCTGATCTCTGCTTTAAATAGCAAATTTTGTGTATTTAACTAGGCTTGACGTAATTTTTTTTTTTAAATCAGTGAAAAAAATGCTTAAGATTTTTTTAAAAAATGCTTTTTTTAAAATGTTATTTTATTATTTTATAAATTGATGTCTATGTTATCCAATACATGTGCTTTAACACATTGCAGATTACTTTTAGACATATCACAGAAAAGCACGAACAATTTTTTATATTTAGTATACTTTACCACTCTAATAACTAATCTGTCAAATATTTAAAAAATAAAGTTTCTTAATTCAAAATGTAATAGGCAATCATAAAATATTATTTAAAACAATGCACATAAAAAAGAAAAAAAGACATATACAGTTGTAAGAAAAGAAAGCATTTATTAAATATCAATATTTAAAATGCAAAAGGAGGTTATGAAAAGTGTGTATTGTTGATTAAAGTACAAAATAAATTGTAAAACCTATTATTCTAGTTATTTTCACAGTAGGTTAATTAAAAAAACTTATTCAGATTGACGTAAACACCGTCATTATTATTAGTTTTGGTTATGATTGTTCCCCTTTTCTGCTCCATGCATTTGTTTGCATTGTTGATTGAAGTTATTATCAGATTATAGTAATGAGATTATTCGTAACTTTTGCTTTGAGTTCATTAGTTTATCATCACTTTGAAATTAGCTTAGCATTTTTGTAATGGATTAATAACAACCTACGCAATGGAAGAGATCAAAGTTCTCTAAAAATATATGTTTCCAAGAACATTTTCTAGAGAGTCGAATTAAGTAGTAAAGTAACCCTAATCTAATTGTTTTGTAATTGTTTGGCAAGTTATGTGAAATAATAATATGTAATGGACTTAACTTATTAAGTTATTAGACATTCGTTTACGGATATTGGTAATAATGAATAGTTTAAAATCTCATTTAGTATTTATTATTCCGTAATCGCATTAAAGTTTATTTGTAAATAGTGATGTTATCTTCAAATTACATAAATTAATCATATATAGAAGTTAATTTGTATTCTGTATTGTTTATCAGTTTAATGTTTACGGTACTCGTAGATTAAAATGCATTCATATTACATCTGAAGTTACATGTTCATTGAAGCCCGGCTTTACACATTAATAAACTATATTTATGATGCATAGCCCCCTTTTTTAAATATTTATTAATGGTTATCTGATCACATTTCAAAATTTTGCTCATTTATATGAGAGTTATCAAATTATATTTTATACTAGATACATGGCCGAGCGTTGCACGGCCTTTTGCCAAGCGTATAACTTCAATATCAGCATGCCCTGGGGTGGGTGCAATTTTTTTTATATGCCATTTTAATTCCCTCATCGAAATTATTTGGTTTATTTGCCCATTTGTACGGCTTTCTTCCTCTCCGTATAGCCCGGCATTGCCTGGGCTGTTACCAAGAATGTATAACTTAATACCCATTTGTGAATTTCTTCTTTCCTTCATGACGGTAGCACTTTTGTGTGTGTACGCACGCAATGTTAGGTATTTCAAAAATTTTATTAATAATAATTTAGTTTCTATAATTACTGATTCTAGCTGCATGGTCTAGCCTTGACCAAGCTTTCTCTACTTTTGTAAATTTTCCCTTCTCTTCAAAAAATCAGCACTTCCAATATTATCTTTTTCAATTCCTACAATTACATAGTTCTCTCTCGCTCTCTATATATATATTGTTCAAATTTACAGTCATTAATAAAATATTTTCTATTTATCCATTCAAGTTCAAATACATATTTTAAAACTTGAAGTAGTTGACACTTGAAGTTAATACAGATTTTTATATATAATTCATTAATTAAATTCGAAAAATGAATAAATAGTAACAAATAAAACAGTAGTCCAAAGCCAGTTCGGTCGTTTTTTCTTTATAGCGCAATAGGTAGTACGTTGAATTTCTGAACCAAAGGTCGCGGGTTCGAATTCCACCTGGGATGGCCTAATTTCTGAGAATGCCTTTTTTATTATACTTTTTAATTTGAATAATTAAATTTGATTAATGAATAAATAGTAAAAAACAAAAACAAAAAATTGTCCAGCACCATATATAGAAAGGAAAATTGCTTTCTATTATATTATGATCAGTAAAACAAAGAAAAAATATTTTGAAATTAAAATTACTTTAGTAACTTTAGAGAATGCTTGAAGTATCATTATAAGACATGGAAAAAAAGGCTGGCATATAATATATGAAAATAGCTTTTTTTATGGAGTTTATGTCATATGTGCATTGATAAAATAAACGTAAAACATGACAAATTAAATTAAAAAGTGTATAATTCTTTTTAAAGAAAATAGTTTTAATTGTTAAGAAAATAAATAACGATTATCAGTTTTACTGTATTTTTCAATGATAATATGCTGCTATTTCATTAGAAAACTGGTTAAATATGTCCCTATTTTATTTTTTTAACATTTAAAACAACCTTATATATTTCCAAAGAGATAATATTTATCTATTTCATTAAGAAGAAAGTGTTAATTATGTTTTGCTCATTATTTTAACCATGTGTGTAAAATATTTTTCATTATTTAAGAAATATAAGAAGTGTTATGTAAGCGAAAAAATGTATTAATGGCTATATTGTTATATTATTTATAATAAGATTCATGACATCGCTAGTATATATAAGGCTTCTGATATCCAGCCCTTTTTTCTCTCCCGGGAATACAAAAAATATGAAAACTTTACTATTTCCCGAGATTTCCATGTACTCGGAAAGAAACCCTACATGTATTCTCCAAAAAAAAAAGAACTACACAGACTCCTAAACAGTCCCTTTTACTGATGTTCGAGACTATTGTATGTGTTTTCCGCGATCTCTCCGGATATTCGCAGGTGTTTGTCAGAATTCTAGTCCAACTAAATCTGCTCTAATTCGTTAAGAGTATTTAATCTCTCATTTATCTCTCTCGCACACACATCTATCTACTTTATATATAGACACAACATATAACGTCGTCATATGTGCTAGTAATGGTAAAATACCGTTTGGTCATCCTGTGGAATATTAGATCATCTTTATAAATCCTTCCACTGTATGTATCTTTATCGCGTGTTGGATAATATATCGGTAACTTACCATCGTGGTTGATCACATACAATCAGCACCGAACTAATGACCTGTTATCTAATAAAGCATATTTTGAATGATACTGAAACTCCTAATAAAAATTGATATACTAGTTTCATCAATGTTTACACAAAATTGTATATTCTTAGAGGTGTTTAGTGCTAAAGAATTCTCAGTATAAAATCCAAAACATATATATTACTAATAATAAGACATAACAAAATGTTTGATTATTCAATTTATATTTCAAATAAGCATTAGAAAATTTTCACAAAATCTATGCAAAAAAGATTAACAAAAGTAGCTTATATATAGTTGCGTATGTGGTGTATATAGACACACATACATATACATATATATATATATATATATATATTCTTGCAGCACCGAATATTTTAAAAAAGTATTCGTCTAATAATTTTAAAATTTTTTCATGACCCTAATACATTAATGAGCATTTTTCCATTGCATAATATTGAGCAATATATAGTTTTAAAATGCTTCCATAGGATAATTATGTTTCTTCATTGTATTTGTTTTTATATAATTAACTTAATTAGCTTTGTATCTAGGAAGAGACTTAAAAAGGAATACATGTAGTTTTCGATTATTTGTTTTTTTTTGTTTGCAATAACAAAATCTAATGAAGTGTGCCTTTATGGATTTTTCTTTGAATTGTCTTCAAATTTTTAAATTTTTATCATCATTTTGAAAATTTTAAACATTGTGGTGGATAGGAGAATCTATTACCGCACAATATATTTAACTTAAATATCTGTACGCTTTATTTGTTAATCTAGCACCAATTTTACGGCAATTTTCATTTGACGTATTTATTTTATTTTGCCAGATAATAAGATTCCCTAAGAAGTTATTTTACTGCAAAACAATAAGGCACTCTATCCTAAGCCAACTAAGTTTGAATTAAGATCAGATAACGGGTTTAAATCTAACTGGGACACATCCCAGTTTCTACATCTACACTATAACATAAGCCTTGGTTGATTTAACGGTCAAGAGCCCTATCAATCCTGTGTAGAATCAAGTTGTGAATATGTTACTCGATTAAATTGATCGTATATCTGACCATACCATCGTTGCCATAAACAGTTGGTAACCGAGGCTGAGAGATGGCTTTAAAATATTTATTTTTTTTCGTTTTGGAATGATAAAGTACAGATATGTTTAAAAATAAAGATGTTTATTTTTAAAAATATAACTAAATAATTTTATTTTTTTTTTACAATTAGAAGGAAAAATATAATTATATTATAATCTTACATATATAAAAAAAAAACTTATAATTATTTTACAATTCATATGCTTGTTGAATTTATATTAATAACGTTATTTTAAAAATAATTTTAATAATCGTTTAATTTTAAATAAGCCACATCAGTAACCTGAATGCAGCACAAATTGAATTTTTAGGACATTAATTTTTAACGTCATTTGCTTAAGAATTCTTATTTTATATGAAATTTAAAAGAAGAAACATTTGTAAATTGTTTACAAATTTTCCTTAACACATTTCTAACAATTCTTCCTATATATTGTACATAGTTAACTTTTTAAAATACGATTAGGGACGATCGTACACCGCGCGATGGAAACATATCCACACAACTCAATAGAACTGTTGGATTTCTTCATTTTCAAAAATTTCTCGGACAAGACATCAATTCAATAAAACTTAATCTACAGCGACAAAAAAACCACAAGGGAAAGAAAGGACTGTGTCTTTGGTGCGGGGATTCCAGATATTAATATAGTTACATGATTGTAAACAACACGGGATGTGCCATTTAAATGAACGGACTGGTCTTAAAAATTAAATTCATTGAAAAAACAATGAACAAATACCTTTTAATCCACTTCAACATACTTCAATTCCTTATCAATACATAACTTATTACGTGTCTTTCCACCTTTCAAAGCAGTGCTGCGGCTCATTAGGAGTCACCATTTTCAGTAAGTCTGTGTTTTTGCCTTCACATCTTCAAAAGACTAAATATGTGTTCCCATCAATGTAATTTTTACAGATAAGAGTTTTGTATGGCGTGAGGTCTGACGAGTACGGTGGTTGTTCGAGCTCAGTAATGCGTTTGTCCACCATGAACACTTTTATAGAGAGCACAATGAGCCTCGGGATGTTGTATTGGTGCAAAATCCACATGTCGTTGCTCTTCAGATCTGTACTTGCGTATTCACTCTTTAAACTTCTCAAGAACTTAATGTAGACTGCTGTTTTATCAGTTGATCTTGAGGAACTTATTCAATCTTGATGATGCCCATAATTCCGAAAAAAAAAATGAATGTGACAGGTTCTTTGTCACAGATTGACCATCATGAACATCTGATGAACATCAGCTTCAATCATCTCCTTGAATATGCTGATCATCCTCAACAACCTCCCAATCTTCGGAAAATAGTTTGCGCCATTTAAAAAAAATGTGACTATGTGATGCACACTAATCTCCAAATACTCACTCCCTTAACATTTTAAAACATTCAGTTGGAAGTTTTTTTTATATATATTTATTTCACGAGATATTACAAATTTATGATCAGTTCAATTTTTAAGTTAATCATGATCGCGACACTTCTATACAAAAACGCATTACTCAAACGAGGATAAAAATCAAACTGAAATAGATAAGGTGCTGAAATAGCCTGCCACCAGCACTAGAAGAATTTAGGTCAAATGTAATCCATTCTTCCTCTTTCACATCACGCCTAACGGCTAGGGTATGCATAGTCTGGGAATTCATCTACCACACCTTATACCTACTAACGTCGTACACTACAAAAGAATACGAGGGCTATTGGCGATGGATCTCGCAACTTTGAACCTTGGTCAAGTGACAAGGATGACAACTGATTTGTAACCATCTCTCCAAAACAGGACACCACACCTACAAAAGGACATTGTGCCTTAATAGATTTAACATTCATCAGTTTCATCACACGGTGTACCTTCGGTGGCACAATGGCTCAAATTTATACCACTAGTCAACTCATGTCATTGACTTATGGGTTCCTGAACTTCGGCACAAGGCTACCGTGGACATTTTACACAACGCTAACACGTGCAAAATGGGTGAATTTAAAATACAAAACTGTATAAAAATAACCAAGAAGTCATATGTGAAATTTGCAATCACGCGAATGTCTCTGTAGCAGAAATGTTTTTATATATTTGAATTATTTAATTCATTTCTTTTGAAATTTGTTAAAAATGCAAATTAATTATAAATTATATTTTTATTCCTCTTGAATGTATTAAAACTAATTAAATATTTTTTTTATTTTATACAGTAATATTAAACATTACAATAAACAAGGGTATCAGTAATAGCTGATGAATTTGTTTGAAGAGACGTTGTCGTCTATTTCTCGTTAAACCGCCGTCTAAAAGTTTGTTTTTCATATTCTTAATTTTTCATTTTAAAAAGAACAAACAATAAAATTGTTAATGAATTTCATATACGTGTAAATTGAAACATAATGTTTCGAATAATGAAATAATTCAATGCACTTTATTTTCTAAATCCAATATCCAAATTAGGGCGCTTTAAAAACACAAAAAGTTATGGGGATATAGAATTATTTGTCATACTTAATAAAAAAATGAAAAATAATTTTGAATATTTAGTAAAGATATAAAATACAGCATTTCATTTTTTCAGAATTCCAAATGAATGAATGATACGAATAATTAAAAAATGAAGATTTTATATGATAACAAATTCCGTTTGGAAAAAAATGATATTGTTCACAAAGCATACATAATATTATTAAGAAAAAAGTTTTGTTATTTTGCTTAAATACTTACCCTAAAATGATCACAAATGATTAATTTTCATCAAACATAGAAGATAAAAAATATATGAAAATGTATTCAATAATTTTATGTAAGCAAAAATACATTGTTTCCAAACTTTGAGCCCAAAATTATTTTTTACTGAAAAAATATGATGTACGCTATTTTGTTCACGCATTTTAGGTTTTAATTACTGTATCAAAAATATTGACTTTTTACAGCACTTCCATGAAAGGAAAATGAGCTATTATTATGTTTTAATTTCGTTCTCTAAGTGATGCCTCATTTAGCAAATATGTAGAACAGGAATGTGGGAATTACATCATTGCCAAAAAAAAATGACATTTTGTTTTTGTTTTTGTTAATGGACGTTGTGATTTTATTTCCACAAGGAAATTATCCACGAATTCTAGAAAAAATAGTCATTTAAAGAAAGATTAAAGATACATTGTATAACAAATATGCGAAACGTGATGAATTTGACTTTTCAAATGAACCCGCCTACATTGGAGGTTTTAAATAACCAAATAAATTTGGATACATAAAAAAATACTTCATACGATACAAAAGTTACCAATAAAAAGCATATAATTTGATCAGTGATTCTAATTTTTCTTTTTCTTGTGGTACACTTTTAACAATTTCAACATTGGGTGGCACACTAACATTAAAATAAGTTTAAAGTACATAAATGCTTTGAAATGGTTCTTTTTTGTAAAAACTAACAGTTTAAGTTTTTTAATTTTATAAACAAAGCACTTGTTTAGCTTTTAAAAACTGTTCTTATTTCGTTTCTAGGTCGCTAAAAAACCAATATGTTAATGAATTAGTACAGAGCGAAAACCGGAAATGGATGTTTAAGTAACCAGAAGAAAACATTTAAAATGCCAAACCGGATTTAAATATCATATTTGCTTAAAAATGTAATTGTAACAAACTTTTGATTTAATAGAGTAAATAATTACGCATTTTGATTATTTGGAAATTAAATCTAGCAATATTTCTTTCTTATATTCAAACTGATTTTATAAAATTTATGTTTCTTTATTTGCAAAACAAAATATATCAGATTTATTTGATAGATTAACGGTGTATTATTCGCTCGTATTAGTTTTTTAAAAAAATAATGGGAAATAATAAAAGTAAAAATTTTTCCCGTATTCGTCAGTTCAAAGAAAATAGGCACCACCTTAAAGTTTCAGTTTCCGAGAACGAAATTTTGCTACCGATTTAAATATCCCCACTATAAGTGAACCAAAACGATAATTACTTATTTAAAATGTACAGATGTTTCAGAAAACAATGAAAAAATATTTAACTTATGATTCTTAAGTAATATGGTTTCATTATTATATCGTCCTGTGCGTTTTGCAAGAAAAGTTAGTGTTGTGTAAGACTACATTTGGGTTAGCCATGAATATAACTTTAAAATTTAAAGGATTTTATGGATTGTTAGATAAACTGAAACAATTTCGTGTGACTACTGGTGTATTAGCGTTGGAAGGTTTTGCAGAACTTGATATAGTTTGAGTAACATAATCTAAATGAAATTCTTTGTTTATCAGTGACAAAATTTGTCAGAAAAAAAATAGGTTAGCTAAAAAGAAAAAAAAAAGATTAAAAATGAGCAAACAGAAGTTATAAGCTATAGAGCTGGTGAATTTTCAGTTAGAAAAATGCGTAAACATGAAAACATGTGATAAATAGTACTAAAAATGCATTGTTCTCAAAATCAATTGTTTCGTATATTTTGAAAATTTTAAAAATAGTAACTCAAAATATTACCAATAAATATTCTTGAAACTTGATGCCATTTCTTCTCATAATGTTTTCTAGTGCGTGAAAAAATAATGATTGTAATAAGAATATCTTTTAAATTATGTTCTTGTATTTGTATAACAGTATTGTAAGATATGGCAAATTTCTTGCATTGGTTCTTTGACTAGCTCTGAATTTTTTTTATTTATTTATGGAACAAAAGGATTTTACACTATGTCATGGATACATGCATAATGATTATTTTAATACTAATTTTTTTTTTAAATTGGGACAACAGATTTTCAAGTTGAATTTTTTGAATTTTTCTAAAATTTCTTCAAAATTCCTTATAAATTTACCAATTTTATAAAATTGAAACAATTTATTGTAAATGTTACATAGCCATAGATTATTTGCATATAAATTGAATTTAAAAACGGTTTAAGAGTTTCTTTTCTAAGGGATGTTTTTTTAAAAGACGAACTCCCATCGTATTCGTATACCTTAAAACAATTTTACTATGTGTTAAACACTATGCAAAGTAGTTTATGATATAATAACTTTCAATAATAAATAAAATAATACGTACGACAAAGACAACAAAATATTCATTGAGTAATTAATTACAAATTAATTATAAGAATATTTCCAATGAGAAATTTGAGCATCATGACTTTTGTTTATTTCATTTGTATTCGGACGTAACAATGGTAATGCCATTCTCATTTTATCATCTGCATTTAAAAGTCTTGATTTTTATTTCATTGTTATATTTGTCAATACTGTAATTTTAAATCCTCCCAAAAAGATGTCATAAATTGTAACAAAATTTTTTCAAGTTCTTTTTTTTGCTGTTATGAGATAATTACCTCTAATTGTAATCCAAAATGAATTAATTAATTCTTCCTAATGATTTGAAATTAGATCTTGATTATTACAGAGAAAAATTAACTTTTCCTCTTCATTGAAAATTAATTCTTAGACAGATTTGTCCGTAATCATAAATGGATTTAGAAAAATGCTATTTTTTATATCCAACTATATCCCCGAAAGGATAAGTTAAATACCCCGCGAATAATCCTTAGTTTATTCTTTTAAAACGTTAGATTGATTGGGTTCTAGGTTTTATATTTTTCTTAGAGTATAATTAATGATTTTTAGAAAAAAAGTTGGGGGAGGGGACAAAAAATGCCACAACACAGTGATTGAGAATCACTGACTTAGATGTTTGATTACGGATTTGTTAAACATAAAAAAAAAGCTGCAGTTTGTGTTCTGAAGCTTTTTTCAAACGTCATGTATCAATCGGGATTTTATAACTAAATTTAACCCGGCACTTATGTGCGAAAAAAACGACCTTAACTTACGTGCAGGGCATCTCATACCCAAGGGTGTTTATATTCTGTTTTTAGCGTAAATTTGCATACTAAGGTGAAAAAGGAAGAAAAGTCCGAAATACAATATATTTATTAAATTTTTCATTCATAAATTTGGTTTTTCTGTTCTTTTTATTTGGGCATTCAGTACATTGTTTATACACTCCTTTAGTCTTCGTCGCGAGTGGGTGCGATATTTTTACTGGATCTTATTTATTTTTAAATTTCGTAGAATTATTTAGTTCCTGGTTTCTACATTCTTTACATTTTTATGTAAACCGAAATCCAAAACAATTCAGAAATCAGCCTCTGGTCCAATGTTTAGTAGGTGGTTTATGACTACTTAATAAAATAATTTGCGTATTTATTGTCGCAACGTTCAACAACACAAAAAATATTTTCATAGGCTAACGATTACATTTTCTAGCCATTGAATATCATGAGGTCATTTTTATCAAAGACAATAAATGCTCCCTCAGTTAAATTATCAGGATAGATTTCAGTAGAGGAATCATACTTGCTATTATACTCTTCATCATTCGATTCTTCCTCATCATCACCACAATTGTATTTTCATCCGAAATATCATATCTATTAAATACTGTATGTATTAAATTACTTAAATATCATATTTCTTCATTATAACTATAGTAATACGCCATTGTACAAGAAATATTTTAAAGCGTACTCATTTATTTAGAACTGTAACTGCGATTCACGTGCAGGGTCTGACATACCCGAGAGGCAGTATCCAAAAATATGCCATTAGATTTCGCTTATAAGCTAAAGCCACTCAAAGGATAGGACCTTAAAGTCAGCTGGACGAGAAACTATTTATTTTCCGAAAACAGTTTGGATGGAGTCTTGAAAAAAGTTAGCGGTAGTATGACATACCCTGCCCGTAAATGCTGGGTTACAGAGATTGCAAAAAAAAATCATGGAAGAAATGTACTAGTTTCTTAATGATTTGAGTAAAATTTATTTTAAGAAATTTCAGAAACAAATAATATTATTACATAAACTTGTTTTAAATGTTAACTGTGAATAATTCAAATTAATTTCAGGAAGAATAGCTTATAAAACCCAAAAATTGCGTTAAAATCCCCTCCCTTGTTTGTTTCAAGATTTCATTAATAAAGATTTTGCAAAGAATTCAAGAATTTAGTATAAGTAGAAATAGTTTCAAGAGTGTTAATTTAAAAACAAATATTTTAATAATTCTTATCATTGAATGAATATTAACAACTGGACTATATTTTAATTTTCTTTAGAGAAATCAC
>BMAO01037798.1:0-23150 GCA_019973975.1 Trichonephila clavata
CCTGATTTGAAAATACCAAATAGTATCATATTTTAATTGCGTGACTTTTTACAAACATTTTTTTTGTCATATTTGTTACTTCTGCTAAAGAATTAGAAATTTCCAGTGCTTTTATCTTAACACAATACAAAGTGTGCGCAGTTTTAAGACGCACACGCATCCCAATGGTGAAGTGAAATAACAAAATGAACGACATTGAACAATTTGTTGACAGTTTGATGATAAAAAAGCCAATGCAAGAAAATATTAGATTATTTTCTCAAAACTTAATAAATGTTTTGTTTTCCAAAAAACTTTAAAATTTTGAATTACATTTAATTTAGTTCTTGTGAATGTTTTTTGTTTTACTGATTTTTATGAAATACATGCATATACATTCTATGTAGATAAAATAAGCTCTAATAAATTTAATTTTTGTTGATATGTTTTTTTTTGTTGCAATATTTCTTATATAACACGAAATTCCTTTTAACACAAAAAGATATTTCAGTCTCTTCAGTTTCGTGTTAAGTGATTTTCACTATATATGTTATAAATCATTTGGTTTTTTTGTGCTGGTCTCTTCAAAACATAGGTTCCCAAGCTTTTTTTCTCTCATAGACCCGTCGCCATGTTTTTTCAGTTTGGGATTAATTAATATTAAGTTTTTGTAAATTTATCAACTTAACTGTCTTTTTTTGACAGCTGGGTATTACTACCGTCTACTTTAAAAGAATTAAATTTCTAACTGTAATGAAGTATAGTGTTTAAAATTCAAAAATCACTGTGAATTAATTAAATTAAGAGTTAATTTAATAAATAAAACTGTTAAATAAGATAACTAAACAATAACAAATGATTTTTAATGGGAGGATCTGGTGTTACAATAGCAAATTTTCACATTTGGTATCAATTTTCTCAGATATATTATTAAATCTCCCTGTTAGTAGTGTCTAGTTTTTTGGTTTTTTTTTTAGTTTTTGGAGATAGGCAAACCGCACTGAAACTCCTTCACACTAGGAAAAGCAATTTAAAATTTCCTCACGATATTCTATAGTTCGGGACTAATAACAGGTTTCACTTTTTAAAGCCAAAATTCCTGACATCTGTTTCTAAACATTAACATCTTCATTAGAGTCCTTACGATCAGTTCCTATTGTGATGTGATATTTTTTCTTCAATGTGACCATATGAATCCATTGCGATTGTAGTATTACCATAGTTTGGCCCGTATAGTCATCACATTCTCTATGAAATGAAGCATTCGTCAATTTAAAGGTGTCATTTTTATGTAAAATGTGAAAAAGAATACTCGAATACTTAATTTTTTTTCTACGAGAATATTTCTACCAAGAAATGCAAGAACGAATTATGTATCATTAATACTAATTTAAAAGTGAAAATGTAAGGTTTCTCACAACATATATTGTGTTTACAATTTGGAGGAAGATTCTGCATATTGCCTACATTATTTTCTGAAGCAGGAAATTCTAATGAAAAAATTTAAACACTTAATTTAAGTATTGGTTTAATTAAGTAAATTCATTTTATCAAAAACATTCTATTTATTATTTGATTTATAATTGTTATATAAAAACAATACAAATTTCTATACCATTTGTTAAGTGGAATAATTAATAAAATAAAATTATTAGTAAGTTTAATGAAATTCATATGAAATTCAAAGATTTTTAATACAATTTGCTATGTTTAAATCAATCAATTTATTTTCCATTCAAAGAAATCTTTTTTTTAATAAAGTTTATTTTTTTAATGTTTAAAATCAGTCTTTCTATTTTCTACTTTCTTTTATACATTAAAAGACTGCAGTTCCTGACAGATTTCCGCGGTACAGACCAATTTATAAGAATCTATATTCTAAGGGAAAATTCTACATAGTATTTAGTTTTCACGTCTATTTTCACTTCGTATAAGGTATTTCTACAGCTTTTATCTTTTTTAATGGGTCGCAGTCTAAAAGATTAGTCATGGGTTCGAATCCTGATTTTACCAAGAATCCACTTTGTGAAATTCCGCAAGTGCGACTTAATATAAGAAACGGGATTTCAAATTTCTCGAATGATGTTGTGTGGTAGTTAATAAAATACAAATTAAACGTCCCAGCTGAGGTGTGATTGCATATAAATTTGAAGTCTGCAGCCAAAAGAACCCATGTTCTTAAATTTCAATGTTAAATTAATTTATAAAATTAGTTGTTCATTTTTGTTGTTTTTTAAAAAACACTATTTGATTACTATTATTTAAAATTTAATTTTTAGGTTTAAGAAATGTTGAATAATTTTTAGCGATGCAATGAATATAGGGCAATTTTCTTTTAAAAGTCATTCAATAGCTAATCCATCTAACATGTATATTTTTCATCTTTCTAGCGCAACGCTTCTATTAAATTCAATTACTAAAAAGCTTTAACTTTATTTAAGCACATTTGCTATTTCAAATGTTTTAATATCAGAGCATATTTTAATATTAAACTTTGTCAAATTATATAAAAATAATGCAAGCATTTTATATTCTTAATTTTTCAATACTTTAATTTTATAACATTATAAATTTTTTGAAAAATATGTAAGTGATTAGGTAAATAGCTTTTATGTGTATTTCTTAATTGGCTAAATTGAGCAAATTATATGCACGATCATTACTTGAACTTTATTTTAGATTAGTGTTTTCAAGAACTGACTTTTTTTTTACCTTTCAAAATTATTTTATTTTCTCATAAGGATAAGAGTATTAGAAATTTAAATGAGTACATTTGAATTTTGTTTTTTTTTTTTTTTTTTTTTTTTTTTTTGCTTTTTGTGAAATTTGAAATGTTGTGGCTTTTTCTAAGTAACACATAGTTTATAAAAAAAGGAATACAAACTTCGTAAGTTTTTTTAATTGGTATGAAAATTAAAGCATTTCGTTTCAATCGTAATAAATATAGGAAAAATATATATTTCATTTGTTGTTAACAGATGATTTTTTTTAACAAGTGAAACAAATTCAGTTGATCAGTTCAAATACTAGCCGTTATACGCAGCGCAGCTAGTATTTGTATAAAATTAATCACTGAACCAAACTCATAATATTTCATATTTCTTACTTGTTGAAGATATTTAATTAAAACTGTAGATCGCTTACAATAAAATGACTGCTAAAAAAAAAGATTTCTAAACTGATGATTCTCAGACAAGAAGTGAACTATAGTAGCGAAGCAGCAAAAATAAAAGAAAAGAAATTCTCAGTATTACTTGAAGGATAGTTTTCAAGTATTTGAAACACTCCCCAATTCTTGACACTCCCCTTTTTTTTGAATCTTTTGGACCATGCCGCAAAAACAGTACTATAGATCTGTTGACCTCAAAACGGTGTCTTTCTAAACATGAAAGATCAGAAGAATTTTCATCTTTAGTTTGGTACAAAAGATAAATAAAAGGGATGTTCATATTTGCAAATGTTTCTAATCACAATATTTTTGTTCGTTCTCAATTATTATGAACGGAAAATTTTTTAAAAGCTCACTCTCTCACACACACACACATTTTCACTGAAAAGAATTTTTGCATCTTAAATGTTGTTTAGGGGGAAATTCATTTAATTATTTTACACACATGTATATAGAAGTGTTTTACTAAATGAAACAAGAGCTTTAATAAATTTCCCTTAACTGGATACAATAAAAAAAAATATCATGTAGGATTTTAAGGAATAAAGAAATTTCAAAAAGGCACTAGCAAATCTCTGAAATCCTTTGTTCTAAATTGCGTTAGTTTGTTTTATAAATAAATGTTAAAATTTTGATATTTTAACTCAAGATAAATATATTTATATCGATGATTGATCAATTTCCGGTTAAGTCAAGTAATACAAATAAGATATCAATTTTTTCCCTCTTCCAGGAATCCTGTCTAAGAGTCATGATGTTTCAGTAGTTAAGAAATCTAAATTAACTATACGGAATAATTCTGGATTTATTTTGAACACATTTACTTAAGAGATTTTATTATCTGGAGCAGAAATGAATTTTCTTGAACTATTCACTAACTTACGCAGCATCAACAATTTTTTGTAAATCTTTATTTTTTCGAAAAACTATTAATAAAAAAAAAAAAGAGAGAAGCAATGAGAAATGTGAAACAAAATACCATACTACAAGTATATATTCACTTCCAAATTATATCTATTAACTATTATATCGAAAAAAACTTTGTATGAATTAATCTTTGTGTATATAAATTAGCTCTGAATAAATATAATGGAGGTAAATTCAAAGTATTGATTTTGTAAAAAACAAAAACTTTAACTAAAGTTGTTTATTTCTAAAAATATAAGAGATTATCTCCTTTAATAATTAAGATAATGATAAAAATAAAACAAATAATACATTTAGAATAGTAAGAGATATAAAGTTTCTAGATTAGATCCAGTCTTAAAATATGTTGACTAGAAATTCTTACTGATTATACTAAAATATGAGCTGGCACCCCCCCTTTCCTAACTGCCACACGACATCATCGGGAGGACATTGAGCCCCTACGGATTCAATGTACATCGGCCTGCTCTACATGGTGGATCCCTTGAAGCACCAGGACTCGAACCCGAGACATTCCAGCCTCGAGTTCGTACCATAACTACTAGGTTACCGCAACCACTATAAGGAATTAACCAAAAGTATTTAAATTTTTAAAAATCAAAATTTAAAACATACGTAAAAAACTCAGATGATGTAGAATTTCCAAATATTTAATTAAACATGGTATTTTGTATGTAGTAGCATAAAATGAACAGTAAAATAAATAAAACTGAATCATTTAAAACACTTGATGCAAAGTTTGTTAATATATTTTTGTAATAATTATGTTTAGCAGAAAAAAAGTATTTGGTGACTTAATAAACGAGTTTTAAACATTTCTTTATCAAGATACTCTTGAATGAATAATTTCATCAAGAAACTCTGCAAAATAAAACATAGGATTTAGCAAAAAAAAAAAGGTCAAATTTAAAGATGAACACAAAGAATTTTTTTTTCTTTGAATACGCAAAAAAATTTAGGAGTCTTCAAAAAATATAAATTTGATTATTATAAGTTTAGAAAGAAAATGTCCTCTTATAAATTTAAAGTATCACTTCTAAATTTCTTTAAATAATTAAGCATTATATCCTCGTAGAGCCAATTCTTGAATTACATTTACACGATTCAAGTGCTAAAAAATAGTTCAGCTGATCGAATCAATTAGGTAAAGAATGCAATGATTATTAATTAAACGAATACGAAAAAATTAAAAGTTAATTTATTGTTTTCGTGGCATATAAAAAATATTCAACAAACAAATTTCTGTTTTTTGTGACCTGTGAATTTTTTTTCGCAAAAGATTTGTTTCTATATAGTTGACTGAATAACGTTAAACATTTGAATTTGATGGTGTAATAATCTACAAGATAATGTTTTATATTAATGATTTCTGTACAACATACTCTATATTTTACAGAATTTTAATGTTGAAGGTAAAAGTTACACAGTATTATGACAAAAAAAACAACAACAAAAAAAAAAACCAGAATTTTATATGAGAAATAAAAAATCCAGTTAATTTTTATTTTCTTACAAATGATTAATAGTTAAGTATATTAATTTCATAAATTTTTCTCATTTTTGCATCCTATCTACAAAATTCAATGATACTTTAGTACGTAGATGTTACATATGACACAATCGAATATGGTATGCTATAAATCATACCATGTATGATAATCTAAAATAAAAAGGTTACCAATAAGTTCAGTGCTTCTCAAATTTTAAATATTGACGACCCAATTTTCAATCATAATTTTCATCGCCCCCCCCATACAATAACATTGTATTGAAAGCAATAATAATGTACTTTGACGCTGAAATTACAATACGACTTTAATTATAAATAACACAAATTATCAAGATATATTAAATTTTGTATATAGCAAGCTCAAGGAAGTCGGTAGTAATTATTAAACTTGTTCTTAATTTAATATAGATAAATTTATTATCAAATGTATTGTACTGTACAATTTATAAGTATATTATAACAGTGTACACATGGATATTTGATTAATTTTTATATCAGAATATATTTTCCTCTGCTTTCTTTCAATAAATTAATATATAGATACATTCTTAATTAATCTTTTATTTCCGACGTGCTCCCACCCTCCTTGTAGGGTTATCCCACCCCACTGGAGAGGCGCGCCCCACAGTTTGAAAAGCACTGAATCAATTTATATTTTTTGATACTTTTTTTTTACTGATTTTGTTTTAAGTTCTGAAATTAAGAAAATGCTATTAATCATATTTTTATTGGCTATGATCTTTAAACAAATCAAAAAATTAATGCTATCATTTTTTAAAAATTGACTATGACCTCTGAAAAAATCTAAGTCTTGTTGATTAAAACATTCATTCTTGTTTTGCAAGGAGAAAAGTGTTTAACCAGAACATATTCTTTTTTTCAACATTCATTTTAAAATTTTGCAATTGGCATAATATATTCAACCTTCAGTCATAATATGATATTTTTAAAATCATTTTCCAAGTTTTTGAGATTACATGTTTTTAAATGTTTATCAACTTTTATTAGAAAACAATGGATTAAGGAGCACATAAATTTTGTTATTTCATCATTGTCTCAATTCTATTTTAATTTTTACATGGATATTTAAACTATGTCAATTATAACTTTTGCTATAATTGTAGTTTCATATGGTTCAAATATTGAAATATAAATTGTACAAAATGGAAATCACTCATTTTCAATGAAAAGAATTTTTACATCTTATGTCCTGTTTAGAAAAAAAAAAATCAATTAATTATTTTACACAGATGTATGTAAAGTTGTAAAAGGAATAATATCAAGGATTCAAAAAGACATTAGTTAATTCTAGAGTTTTTATTTTGATTAGTTTCATAAAAAAATACTAAATTTTGAAATCTTAATTTAAGATTAATATGTTTATATCCCTAATGAACTCTTGATTGATGAATTTCCTGTTTATTCAAAGTGGTGCAGCAAAGATATCAATTTACAGTCACCCCTTTCCAGGAATCCTAGAAGCCGTGATGTTTTGGTTGTTGAAAATTCTAGCTTTATTATACGTGGATAATCCGAAATTTATTTTCGACACATTTATTATCTTGAGTGAATAAATATTAGCATTACGCTATTCAGCTACTCCAGGGTTTTTGAAGATGGACCTCGTAATTTTGAACCACGGTCAAGTGACGAGGACAACACCTGAGGTGCCTAACTTCTACACCACACCAACGAGAGAACGTTTAAGCATCGATAGATTTTTTATGCATTGCCCCCCTACAATGCGGGTCTTCAGTGGTATTGGGCTCTAACTCATGACACACCGGCCACGAGTCCGTTAACTTGACCACTAGGTTACCGCGGCCACTTTTGTTATCAGGAGCAGAAATGAATTTTCTTATACTATTCAGGAACTCATACAATATCAACAGCTTTTTGTAAATCGCTATTTTTTCGAAAATCTGTAGTTAAAAAAAGAGAAATATAATGAAAATTATGAAATGTGTAAGATATTGTACTGTATATAAGTATATATTCCCTTCCAAACTGTAATAAAACCCTTGTAACTATTATATCTAAAAAAACCAATATAAAATAATCTATGATTTAAAAAAATAAATCATCTCTGAATATATATAAAGGAAGAAATTTTTTTCAGAAAAACATTCGATTATTTCGAAAAATCTGAGTTATTATCTCCTTTAAAAACTAAGGTAATAATGAGATAAAACAAATAATAGATATTTAGGATAGTAAGATATTTGAGATTTCTGGATTAGTTTGACTAGACAATCTGCACTGATTGTACTAAAATGTGGGTTTTTCCTTTGTTCTGGCAAAAAATTAAAACAATGTTTCATTTGATACTTATGTCTCGTATTTATAAAAATAATGTAATTTAGCTTCGAATTTAAATAATAACTCTTTGCTTTGAAAAGAAAAAACTTGAAATTTAACTTAGTTGTCATGTACATAAAGTTTTTTTTTAAATCTCATTTTGAGATAAAAAAAAGTTTAAAATGTGAATTCGAGAAATCGTTTAAATTACACTGGTAATATTTTCAGAAAACATCAACACTGAAATGTAAACCCGAATGTCAGGAATACAATGTATTACTACGCGGAGTTTTCTCTGAGGAGAATCGTATCGCATATGGTTACTACAAACCGGTTCCTCTCAAGGATACCCCTTGGCGATCGATCTTCGGCTAGAAAAGAGGATTTGGCGGTAGAAAATCCAGCCCACGTTATTGAAGATTTCCCAAAGTATCTACAAAAACTTTCAACACTATCTTGAACAGAAAAAATTAATGAAAAAGCTTCTAAGTTACATAAACCATTTTTTTAAAACAAAAATTGACCTTCAAATCACTTTTAATTATGTAAATATGAGAACAAGAAACATAATCAAGCAGAAATAATTTTAGTAACGAAAATTGAAACTATTAAATCCAAATAAACAACTCAGTTACTGTAACACTTAGCAAATTATGTACGAGAAAACAAGACAAATAACAAGTACGAGTTCAAAACACTCAGATTTTTTTAAAAAAGCATATTTTTTTTTCCCCTTCAATAATCCTTTTTTTAATTGATCGATCAACCATTTGGGAAATCTTCAATAACGTGGGCTGGATTTTCTACCGCCAAATCCTCTTTTCTAGCCAAAGATCGATCGCCAAGGGGTATCCTTGAGAGGAACCGAATTGTAGTAACCAATGCGATACGATTCTCCTCAGAGAAATCTCCACGTAGTAATACATTGTATTCCTGACATTCGGGTTTTCATTTCAGTGTTGCTGTTTTCTGAAAATATTACCAGTGTAATTTAAAGGGTAGGTTAAACGATTTCTAGAACTCACATTTTAAACTTTTTTTTATCTCAAAATCAGATTTAAAAAAAACTTTATGTACATGTTTTTTTTTCTTTTCAAAGCAAAGAGTTATTATTTAAATTCGAAGCAAAATTACATTATTTTTATAAATATGAGACATAAGTATCAAATGAAACATAGTTTTAATTTTTTTTACCAGAACAAAGGAAAATAATTATTTATAATAAGGAAAAAACACACATTTTAGTACGATCAATGCATATTGTCTAGTAAACATTGAGACAGAAACTAATCCAGAAATCTCAAATAGCTTACTATCCTAAATATCTATTATTTATTTATCTCATCATTATCTTAATTTTTAAAGGAGATAATCACTCACATTTTTCGAAATAATCGAATGCTTTTCTGAAAAAATTTTCTTCCTTTATATATATTCAAAGATGATTTATTTTTTAAAAACATAGATTATTTTATATTGGGTCTTTTTTTAGATAAAATAGTTACAAGGATTTTATTATAATTTGGAAGGGAATATATACTACTTATATACAGTACAGTATCTTACACATTTCATAATTTTCTTTATATTTCTCTTTATTTAATTGCAGATTTTCGAAAAAATAGCGATTTGCAAAAAGCTGTTGATATTGTATGAGTTTCTGAATAGTATAAAAAAATTCATTTCTGCTCCAGATAATAAAAGTGGGCCCCGTAACCTAGTGACCAAGGCAACGGACTCGTGGCCAGCGTATCATGAGTTCGAGCCCAATACTGCTGAAGACCCGCAATGTAGGGGGGCAATGCACAAAAAAAATCTATCGATGCTCAAACATTCTCCCGTTTGTGGGGTGTAGAAGTTAGGAGAGGGGGTGCCAGCTCAGGTGTTGTCCTCGTCACTTGACCGTGGTTCAAAATTACGAGGTCAGTCTCCAAAAGCCCACGGTAGCTGAATAGTGTGACGCTTATATTTACTCACTCCAGATGATAAATGTGCTCAAAATAAATCTCGAATTATCCACGCATAATAAAGCTAGAATTTTATACAACCAAAACATCACGGCTCCTAGGATTCTTGGAAAGGGGAGACCGTAAATTGATATCTTATTTGCACCACTTTGAATGAATAGGAAATTCATTAATCAAGAGTTCATTAGGGGTTATAAGCAACAACAACACATATTTGTTTATCTTAAATTGTGATTTCAAAATTAAGTATTTTTTATAAAACTAATTAACTCAATTCAAAATTAAAAAAACTCTAGAATTAACTAATGCCTTTTTGAAATCCTACATGATTTTATTCCTTTAATTTTTTTTTACGTACATCAGTGTAAAATAATTCAATGATTTTTTTTCTAAAAAGGATATAAGATGTAAAAATTCTTTTCATTGAAAAATGAGTGATTTCCATTTTGTACAATTTATATTTCAATATTTGAAGTCAGTGAAGCTGACTGCGGTGCCGCAGGGACTGGGTTCAAATCCCGGAGAAGGCATGGATGTTTGTGTTGTAATCCTTTCTTCTGTCTGTGTTGTTTACCCCCGTGTTATACGTTCGGTGGTGCACGGGGTTTATAAATGTTAAAAAAAAATTTTTTTTAAATATTTGAACCATATTAAACTACAATTTTAACAAAAGTTATAATTGACATGGTTTAAATATCCATGTAAAAATTAAAATAGAATTTGCATTGAGACAATGATGAAATAACAAAATTTATGTGCTCCTTAATCCATTGTTTTCTAATAAAAGTTAATAAACATTTAAAAACATGTAAATCTCAAAAACTCGGAAAATGATTTTAAAAATATCATATTATTACTGAAGATTGAATATATTATGCCAACTGCAAAGTTTTAAAATGAATGTTGAAAAAAAGAATGTGTTCTGGAAAACACTTTTCTCCTTGCAAAACAAGAATGGGTTTTAATCAACAAGACTTAGATTTTTTCAGATGTCATAGCCAATCAGATGTCATAGCATTACTTTTGATTTGTTTAAAGACCATACCCAATAAAAATATGATTCATATCATTTTCTTAATTTCAGAACTTAAAACAAATATCAGTTAAAAAAAATCAATTAATTCAGCGTTTTTTGAACTGTGGGGCGCGCGCCTCTGGGGGGGGGGGTGGCGGGATAATCCTACAAGGGGGCGCGAGCATGTCGAAGCTCATATGTCGTCCTCGTCACTTGACCGAGATTCAAAATTACGTGGTCCTTCACCAATAAACCTTTTTCAAAGTAAGGAATTATTATCATTTGAAAACGAAGGCAAATTACATTATTTTTACAAATACATGACATAAATATCAAATTACAAATAATCTTTATTTTTTCCACTGCTGAGGAAAATAATAATTTATAATTATGAAAAAATTCACATTTTAGTATAATCAATATAAGAATTTCTAGACAACATATATTAAGACTGGATCTAATCTAGAAATTTTATTTCTCTTACTATTCTAAATGAATTATTTGTTTTATCTTTATCATTATCTTAATTATATATATATATATACTAGCTGTTAGCCGCCCGCTTCGCTGGGAATTTCATGATGTTTTATAAATTTTTACTGCTTATATATATGTATAAATTATTGATATCTAAGTCCTGCATTAAGAATTCGATTGTATTGAAAAATATACTTATACCTGTAGCTGTCGCCTGTTGATAAAAAAAAGGGGCAGAACTCATCTAATTTGTGTTTTCTAAAAATCTCTAAAATTGAAGCATAGAATGATGTTTGCTCTTTCGTAACCCAAAAACCAAGTGGATTCCCGCAAAACCAATTTTCGTGCTGGATCTCTACTCCGTAAATTGAACATGCAAGCCAAATTTCAAGTCTAAATCAAACAGAAAAAAAAAAAAAAGTTTTACTATCAATATCCCCGTAATCCCGTGTGTTGAGAGCCGTTTTCCAAAATAACCTCTCTTAGCGGATTTCAACTCAACAAAAGAAAAATGCAAACCAAATTTCATTATTATAGTCCTTGTAGCTCGAAAAAAGTAATTTTTTTTGTCAATACATCCCAGTAATCCCCTGCACCCCCCAGAACTTAATTTGCTTAAAATACATTCTTAGTGGATCCCTATTCAACAAAAGAAACATGCTTAACAAATTTCAAGTATATGGGTCTAACAAATAAAAACAGGAATTTTTTTCTGTAACTCCTCTTGACCCCTCGCAACCCTCCTTGGGGGTCAATTTTGGTTTTACTCTTTGTTAGAGGAACTCTATTCCATGAAAGGAACATGCCTACCAATTTTCTAGCAGGATGATCAAGTAGTTTAAAATGGAAATATTTATCAATTACGCCTCTTAATCTCCCGAAATTAAACTTGGTAGTTCATATTCGCGAAACCCATTTTGTAGCGGTTCTCTACTTTACGAAAGAAATCTGCTTATCAAATTTCAAGACTGTACGTCTAATAGTTTAAAAATGGGGATAATTATCTATAACGCCACTTGAGCCCCCGCAACGCCACATTAAAGAAACTCACAATTAAGAAATTAGGAACAATTTGAATTAAGAAAAACAGAGAGGTAGAAAAATGAAAGATACCTTGAAAAATATTATTCTTCGATTACAATATAAATATTAAGCAAATAATAACTATTGTTTAAATGTGACTAAAAATGCAAATAAAACAAAAGAAAGGCTTAAAACTAACCGTAAAACTTATCAATTTTTTGTTTCTTGCATTGCTTTTTGCTTATGAAGCCTTAATTTATTATTTTTAAAAGTGCATACGAAACAGCCGATGCTCTACTTAACTGAACAGTGAGATAACTATCATAAAAAAAATAAAAAAAATGGCACGTGTCAGCGTATTATCATGTGCGCGTAACACTATTATGTCTCATGAAGAGCATCGGTCGCCAGTAACCAAAACAACGACTTCATTAGCTCAGCTTGGCGTTCAATTTGGCGTTCATCTTGGCATTCAGTTTCACGTTCACCCGTATAGTTTCCGTTCCCGTAAGAATACGGGAATAAAATATAGCCTATGTTACTCCCCGTTAATGTAGCTTTCCATTAGTGAAAGAATTTTTAAAATTGCACCAGCCGTTTCCGAGATTAGCCGGAACAAACAAACAGACAGACAGACAGACAGACAAAATTTTAAAAATTGGTTTTTTGTTATGAGTACCGTATATACTTTTAGTGCATTAAGTAAAAAGCTGCTAATTTGAAATTACAAACAGACACTTCAATTTTATTTATTTGTATATATATATATATATATATATATATATGGAAGAAATTTATATAAAATATAGAATATAACAGGGAAAAAAAATTAAGATCAAATTTAATGAAATACAAATAAGAACCTAGCGAGTCAAAATGCAATTTCGAACTTAGGACCGAATAAGTGGGGTTAAACTAGTTTGAAGACGCCAACCTTCCCCCTTTGCAACTCGGTAGGAAAGACCAAAATAAAATAAATAGAAATTTAAAGTATAAAAATTCTAAGTATAAAAAATCCAAAGTATAAAAAATCCAAAGTATAAAAAATCTCATAGAAATATGAAAAACAACCGACTACTATTAAGCAAAAAATTCTCCCAAAATGTTTAAGCAGAAAAATATCAAAAGAATTACAATATATATATATATATAAATATATATACATATATATATTATATATATATATATATATATATATATATATTAAAGGAGATAATCTCTCATATTTTTAGAAATAAACAAATACTTTAGTTAAAGTTGTTGTTTTTTTATACAAAACAAATGCTTTGAATTTACCTCCATTATATTTATTCAGAGCTAATTAATTATACACAAAGATTAATTCATACAAAGTGTTTTTCGATATAATAGTTAAAAGATATAATTTGGAAGTGAATATATACTTGTAGTATGGTATTTTATTTCACACTTCTCATTGCTTTTCTCTATTTTTTTATTAATAGTTTTTGGAAAAAAATAAAGATTTACAAAAAAATTGTTGAAAATATTGCGTAAGTTAGTGAATAGTTCAAGAAAATTCATTTCTGTTCCAGATAATAATATGTGTGGAAAATAAATCCTGAATTATTCACATATAATTAATTTAGATTTTGTAACAACTGAAACATCATGACACTTAGACAGGATTCCTCTGAAAGAGGGATAAAATTTATATCTTATATGTATTACTTGATTTAACAGGAAATAGATCAATCATCGATTAAAATATATTTATTTTGAATTAACACACCAAAATTTTAGCATTTATTTATAAAACAAACTAATGCAATTTAGAACAAAGAATTTTAGAGGTTTGCAAATGCCTTTTTGAAATTTCTTTATTCCTTAAAATCCTACATGATCTTTTTTTTATTGTATTCAGTTAAGAAAAATTTATTAAAGCTCTTGTTTCATTTAGTAAAACACTTTAAGGGGTCTCAGGGGTGTTAAAAATGTTTCGAGAGCACAAAATATGAACAATTTTCGACTAGAAATAATTCTTTGAGGTTAAAATGAAATAATTTGATTCTTTTACACATTTTTTATAAAGGAATAAAGTTTCAAAAAAGTATAAAATGTCTAAAATATAATCATAATTTTAAAAATAATAAGCACATAAATATAAGAAAATTTTTGTAAGAAACAAATAGTAAGTTTTACGACGCGCAAGATATTTTCTGAAATAATAATTCTAATTACTAGCAATGAGTTGATTTATAAAGTCAAATATATCCTTATTAGATGGTAGCGATTAGATATAAAAAGAATAAAAAATAATATTTTTAAAAAATAAAAAAAGTACATTTTTAAAAAAAATTTCAAAAAATTTAATTTTTTTGAAATTTTTCAAAAAATTACAAATATGTAATACTATAAATAGCTAGGATTTAAAGATTATGATAGAGTTTATAATTCTGTAAAGTTTTATGCATCAAAGTATGATAGTTTTTGAAACGCAATGCGCGTAAGTGAAAAAAACACAAACTGAGAAAAAAGGCTTTGAAGTTTTAAATTGAATTTGAGAAAATAAATTTTAAAACTTACATGCTAAAATGCTCCAGGATCATAGGATATGCCTTCCTGTTGCTCAAACAGCTCAATTTCTTTACTCTTTTTATTTTTTTGGCTCTGCGAGCTTCAAACGATGACGTTTAGCTACGCTTTCTTGACGTAAAGATTTGACGATTGTCACGTTCAGCCAGGGACACACAAACATTTTTGTTAATTTTTAAGCCAAATTTCTCTAAAATAGTATTAAGTATTTGATTTCCATCATTAAAAATGCTGGTTGCTAGATTTGCAGCAATCTCTGCAATCTGAAGGCTAGAATCAATCGTCTTCGGACAAAACTTCCAGATTAATGAATTTAAACTTTCATTAGGATTCTGTGTCTTACCTCCTAAGCATTTCTTCAGGAGTGCCAGATGAGATAAGTCTGCAAATACAGGCTTAATTACATCTCGAACAGCTTTCGAAACTGAGGGTTTGTGTTTATAATTTTGTAAATTATTATTAATTGCGGCATTATACTTACACTATGTATTTGGATTTGTAGGACAAAATCAGTGCATCGGTTCATCATCGGTGCTGCAAGAATGACCCCAAACAGCCCAAATGGCTTTCCGCATTTCCTTTACACTAGTAGAATTGCATCGAATAGCATTACCATAGTAATGCGCAAGCTTATCAATTAAACTATCAGTTAACCTACCTTTACCGCCTATAGTTTTACCATCAGATAATTTCTTCTTACCATATACTAATTTAAGCTTCCTAAGTCTTGTACCCATTATCTTTTGCACATGGCCTACACATTCTATTTTCTGAATAAGATGGTCATCGCCGTATGGATTGTTTTCAGAAAGGGCATTGAATGTTTTTGTGCCGCCATCTCCTATGTAGTTCGAACATTTCAGGTTGTGAAGCTTTTCTGATCGATTAAAAATCCTCAACATCCCGTCAACCTCCATCTTACCAGCAGAGCCAGAATAATTTTTTCTACGTGAAATCTTATGCGCTCTTTGCCGTTTATTGTACTTGATACCAAACTTTACCCCTTTATAACTGTCGCTTCATTTGCAAAATGAGGACAACACTTCCCTATCCAAAACCTCACCTGTTTCGGCCCCATTAGAGTACATACTCCAATCAACGATGAATGTCCTCTCGTCTTCCAGGTCCCATCACCACTTACCGTTAAAATGTTATCAGGTAACGAAGAATTTTCTTCGACAGCTGCCCTGTTCATGCTTTCTTCGGCGACTTCCTTCATAACAAGTGAAAGTTTATTATTAATAATATCATATGATTTTTGTTCAACAGGATTAGGAAGACTCATTACAGAACAAAAGGTTTTTAATGACTCTAAACCTTGACCTATGCATCCCATTGCTAAAATAGATCTTCTGTTAATTTCTGGAGCATTATTTTTATTCCCAATGTTTTCACAGCTTGAAAAAATACAAATACTCCCACATTTTTTACAATGTATTTCAAAATTCGAACATAAACCACGAGTGGATTTTTCATTAATTGTTAATGGTTTATGACATTTTAAACAGCATGATACTGACAAAATAGAGCTAAAGGTTTAAATAAAATCAAAAATACGATATTCTTTGAAGTTTTCACTTACCTTAACAAGATTTGACTTTAATGAAGTCAGAGTTCCTGAAAGTTTTTTACTAGAAGCATTTTTCATTTCGGCACACTTACTTGTACTTTTCATTTTTACACACTTCCTCGTATCTTTCATATCTGTAACATGTGAGTCACTTACCTTTAAATATTTATTTCCTCTAAATCTTTTCCTGGAGCATTGCCCAACGATTTTTTCAGAATAAAACAACAAAAATCTTCGCTTTAGATAAGCGTTTTAAAAAAACGTGTACTAAAGTAAACACAAGAGAATCAAAACACAGCAGAATGAATGTGTTGAGTTGCAGGCTTCCTTCTGATCAACTCAAGCGCTTAAAATATTTCATGAGGCTTATTAAAAACAAAAAAATAAATGGTATGCATAAATTTAAAAATAAATGGGCGTGGCATGTGTCCATTTAAAAGTTGTTATGACTAAATTGCTGTTTGCAATTTTTTGAATAACTTTCGAAGTTTTTAAAGTATTGTCACGTGGTTAGTATCAAAATGTTCAGAAAAAAATGAAGAACAAGATATATTTTTTTCGAAAATTCGAAAAAAAAAATTGTTAACACCCCTCAGACCCCTTAAAAACATGTGTGCAAAATAATTGAATGATTTCCCCCCCTAAACAAGATATAAGATGCAAAAATTCTTTTCAATGTAAATGTGTGTGTGAGTGAGCTTTTAATTTTCCATTCATAATAATTGAGAACGAACAAAAATGTTGTAATTATAAACATTTGCCAATATGAGCATCCCTTTTATTTTTGTTCAAAACTAAAGCAAAAATTCTTCTGATCTTTCATGTTTAGAAAGACACCGTTTTTAGGTCAACAAATCTATAGTACTGTTTTTGCGGCATGGTCCAAAAGATTAAAAAAAAAAAGGAGTGTCAAGAATAGGGAATTCCTTTTGTCAAGATTTGGGGAGTGTTTCAAATACTTGAAAACTATCCTTCAAGTTATACTGGGAATTTCTTTTTCTTTATTTTTGCTGCTTCGCTACTATAGCTCACTTCTTGTCTGAGAATCATCAGTTAAGAAATCTTTTTTTTTACTAGTCATTTTATTGTAAGCGATCTACAATTTTAAATAAATGTCTTCAACGAGTACGAAATATGAAATATTATGAGTTTTTTGTTCAGTGATTAATTATATAAAATACTAGCCGCGCGGGGTATAACGGCTAATATTTGAACTGATCAACTAAATTTGTTTCACTTGTTAAAAAAAAGGTCCTCTGTTTACAACAAATGAAATCTATATTTTTTTCTATATTTATTACAATTGAAACGAAATGCTATAATTTTCATACCAATTAAAAAAAATTTACGAAGTTTGTATTCCTTTTTTTATAGACTACGTGTTACTTAGACAAAGTCACAACATTTTAAATTTTATGAGCAGCAAAAAAAAATATTCAAATGTGCTCATTTAAATTTCTAATACTCTTATCCCTATGAGAAAATAAAATAATTTTGAAAGGTACAAAAAAAAAGTCAATTCTTGAAAACACTAATCTAAAATAAAGTTCAAGTAATGATCAGTGCATATAATTTGCGCAATTTAGCCAAATATAAAACACACATAAAAGCTATTTACCTAATCACTAACATATTTTTCAAAAAATTTATAATGTTATAAAATCAATCAAAGTATTGAAAAATTAGGAATATAGAATGTTTGCATTATTTTTATATAGTTTGACAAAGTTTAATATTAAAATATGCTCTGATATTAAAACATTTGTAATAGCAAATGTGCTTAAATACAGTTAAAGCTTTTTAGTAATTGAATTTAAAAGAAGCGTTGCGCTAGAAAGATGAAAAATATACATGTTAGATGGATTAGCTATTGAATGACTTTTGGAAGAAAATTGTCCCATATTCATTGCATCGCTAAAAATTATTCAACATTTCTTAAACCTAAAAATTAAATTTCAAATAATAGTAATCAAATAGTGTTATTAATTAAAAAACAACAAAAATGGACAACTAATTTTATAAATTAATTTAACATTGAAATTTAAGATCATGCGTTCTTTTGGCTGCAGACTTCAATTTATATGAAATCACACCTCAGCTGGGGCGTTTAATTTGTATTTTATTAACTACCACACAACATCATTCGAGAAATTTGAAATCCCGTTTCTTATATTTTTTTAAGTGGCACTTGCGGAATTTCACAAAGTGGATTCTTGGTAAAATCAGGATTCGAACCCATGACTAATCTTTTAGACTGCGACCCATTAAAAAAGATAAAAGCTGTAAAAATACCTTATACGAAGTAAAAATAGACGTGAAAACTAAATACTATGTAGAATTTTCCCTTAGAATGTAGATTCTTATAAATAGGTCTGTACTGCGGAAATCTGTCAGGAACTGCAGTCTTTTAATGAATAAAAGAAAGTAGAAAATAGAACGACTGATTTTAAGCATTAAAGAAATAATCTTTATTAAAAGAAAAGATTTTTTTGAATGGGAAATAAATTGATTGATTTGAACATACTAAATTGTATTAAACATCATTAAGGTATCCGACTACGTTCGGAGACCTATTTTTTTATTTTTCCAAAATTCACTAAAATTTTTACATTTTAATTTTAAATTTTGCACTATGATAACAAATATAGTTGTAAATAATATACATACATTAAAATTTACAAAAATGTAAAATTTTAAGGATATTTTAATTATTTTTTAAAAATTTTTCAAAGGCTCTATTTTTAAAAATAATTTATATTTTACAAAAAAAATTGCTGCAGCACACTTTTCAAACACATTTCTAGAGGTTGTACTACAAGTTTTAAATTATTTTCTTTTAATCAAAAGTTATAGCTAATCGAAGCTACAACCTATGAATTTCATTCAAATTTTCGATACTTTTATAAGGAAATCCAACTATAAAATCACTAAACATTGTTCAATTTCTTAGCTGCTAGTCCAACCTCTAGATAATACTATTAATAACATTTGTGTAAAATTTCATACAAGTATCTCTATTGGCTCTTTAGATATCACATTTGAAATATCAAGAAATTTAAAAAAAAACAGTTTTGAGAAAAATGCATTTAAACTTTATAAATGTAATTTCAAAACAAAATATCACAAGTATATTACTAAAACTCTAATGATTTATATTTAACACCTCCACTCCTTGGTATTTTATTAAATTTTAACTTTCTTTGGGCCCTATATTTTTTTTCTGGCTGATTTTTAAAAAGGCAAAGAATGTTGTTTCGAGTCACTGTGCGAATGATGGCAAGAAATCTGTCATTCTGCAGTGTATAATAATTTGCATTTATGCCAGAAGCTTTCAAACAAACAAATAAAAACTTTGTTAAAAATAATGACAGCAATATGGATACCCAAAGAAAATGTTTTCAGCTCAATAAAAGCTTCTTTCAGAACAATTTGCCAAAAAAACGCGTTAAATGATTTGTTTGCATTTGTGTCACACCGTGGAGGCAATTTTATAACTGCTTATCAAACAACTTTGTATACACAGGTTTAACAATATTTAAAAGTGTCATGGAAAGGCTTATACCTTTATTTATATATATTTTTCTGGTGGCTATTCTTCATTGATACTCACACCAGTTCTCTCAGCTCCAGTTGGGCATGGTGCATACATGGGTATCTCTCTGATGGAGCCACCGAGAAAAAATGCCGCACTTAGCAGAGCTTTGACGTGATTGGTGTTACTGCCATAATAGTTTTGAATTTTATTAATCATAACACTGGAAAGTTTTTCTTTCCCACCGAGGTTTTTCTGGCTTTTTCTAAGTTTTCTTTGGCGAATACTCACTCTTTCTTAGAAGTATATTAGGCACTCATTTTATGACACTGTTGACATCAAATAGATCTTTAACTAAAATGTATCCTTGGGAATCACCATCACACACCATAGAAATCAACATTGTTTTAAGATCTCGTGGTATAAAATCACACAAAGATTTTGTACGCACTAACAGATTCCATGATTGAAGTAAATACCAGATGAATGCAGGAACACGCATGTTCGACTAGACATTTAGAATTCTACAAAACTTAGACATAATTTCCTAATCTGGAAGTTTCCCAGTGGCGATGGATAAAGTTTCTATAGAAACTTTTAGGGAAGAATGTCCACGTATCTGTCGTCAACGGATATTCCACATTCTCCAATTGACATGTTGGAACATTTTGTAATGCTTTTTACTACCAACGCAGCAGCATTCATGACATCTTTAGCCGTTGATGTAGCAGCAGCCAAGATATTTCTTTCACAAAGTCTATATGCTCTTTTTGCCATACAGGGCATATTCAGCTTAGCACGGAACTTTTTCGCAGACAAATGTCATCTTCCAATAACTCACATTCCACAAATAAGTTGCAAATTAATTGAAGTTTGGTTTTTAAGCTTTTTAGTAGCTGAAAAATTGACAATAAAAGTACATTTGGAGCATTTTAAAGTCACATTAGAAGTCAGTCCAAACAAGTAATCTTCATGCAGGTACAGATTCTTCTCAAAACAATTGAAGAAACACAAATTGAGAAAAACGTACTTCCCAAATATTTAAATAAAATATTCCATAACCTCTTAATGTTCCATTAAAACATTCTTTGCACTGTGAAAAATTCTTCAGTGAATCCAGTTTTTGTTCATTACAAGTTTGAATATTTGCTACTTCCAATGTTTTTGTTACCAATCTACTGTTATCAGTCCACTGTTGCATTTTCAAGAAGTTATTTTTATAGTTTTATGAACCATTATAACTTGAATTTTTAAAAGCAGAATGTCTAGAAACCATCAAAGATCAAAAATTGTACAATTAAATCGAAAAAAGTTAAGTTTTTAGAAGAAATTTAAGATCAAAATTCGTAAGGCCAAATCAAAACAAAAACATGTGAGGTCAGAAGAAACAAATGTTGCCAATCGCAAGAGTCGAATTAAAAGATCGAAATTGTTGCCCATCAATTAAATAATTAAAAAAATTGTCAGAAATAGTTTTTAAAATTATAATGGGTTGAAACTGCAAAAATTATTGGTAAAAAGCATGTTAAACAGACAACTTCCGGTTTCGATTTCACCACTTCCAGTTTCGAATGACAGCTGTAAAAATATTTTAAACACCTGTAACTTTTTTCTAATTATCGCACAGACAAAACAAAGACAGATTTAGAAAGCTAATTGCTTGAATTTTAAAAAGGTAAAATAAAAAGAAAATGTGATTTTTGACCGAAAATGGCATTTTCAACGTAGTCGGATACCTTAAATTTCATATGAATTTCATTAAACTTACCAATAATTTTATTTTATATAATTATTCCACTTAACAAATGGTTAGAAATTTGTATTGTTTTCAATATAACAATTATAAATCAAATAATAAATTGAACGTTTTTGATAAAATGAATTTACTTAATTAAACCAATACTTAAATTAAGCCTTTTAAATTCATTAGAATTTCATGCTTCAGAAAATAATGTAGGCAAAATGCAGAATCTTCCTCCAAATTGTATACACAATATATGTAGAGAGAGACCTTACTTTTTTTACTTTTAAATTAGTATTAAAGATACATAATTCATTCTTGCATTTCTTGGTATAAATATTCTCTTAAAAAAAAATTTAAGTTTTCGAATATTCCTTTTTCAAATTTTTCATAAAAATGACACTTTTAAATTAATGAATGCTTCATTTCATAGAGAATGCCATTTTCCAATTCCATGAATATTATTATTGACAAATCTTAACACGTTCACCAGATCGAATAGCAACATAAACCGTCAGAATAAGCTGTTTTACATTAAATAAAAATACCTCTAATTGTTAAAAACTAATTAACTAAATTTAGTTTTTTAAAATAAATATGTTATAGAATACATATTTATATAAATATTATATGTATATTAAATAAATTACATATAATTTATTATTTTATAGAAAATAAATATTATAAAGTGTAAATAGGTAAAAAGAATCTAAAGATAATTTTAGTAAAATCACTCGAGTAATATAAGGACGCTTTTTAAACTTTTGTTTTAAAGCGGTGATTCCCAGAGTGGTTTATACAGACCCCAAGGGTCTATGACGACCTGGAAGGATTCCACGTCAGCAAGACAACGATTTGGGGGCCATTGAGGTATAAGGGTCTATGATAGTGGATCTCATAAAACAAGAACGTGAATTTATTTTTAAAAGAAAATTTAATCAAGTGGAAACCAAATTTTACCCGTTTAACAGATTTATTTACTAAATTTAATGAGGTTAGTTTGTACTTAGTAGGGGACCATGAATTTTATTAAAACAAGAACTATTTCAGCATTTCTCTCCAGATCAGCTAAGGATAATACTTGCGATTCCGAATTTTATCAATTTGATACAGACAATCTGTCAGGACATATTAACCTACGTTCAACAGTTAGATGCCTTTAATTCAGATTTTGAAACCAGTGTGAGAATGATTTAACTATGGTAATACCATAATCGGCAATGGATTCATATGGTCACATTGAAGAAAAAATGTCACATTACAATAAGGACTGATCGTTATGACCTCTAACGAACGTCTTAAAGTTTAGAAACAGATGTCAGGAATTTTGGCTTTAAAAAGTGAAACCTGTTATTATTCCCGAACTATAGAATATCACGAGGAAATTTT
>BMAO01037799.1:0-18887 GCA_019973975.1 Trichonephila clavata
GCGCATATCCTAACATGTAATTTATTTGAAACAACACTGTTTGAAAGGCATTTTCACTCACATTTTGTAACTCAAAGACATGATTTGATAAAAAAATAAAAAGTTGTTTATTATGTACTTTTACACACTTTCATATATTTACAATGATAATTCAATGTATATTACACTAAAACATAATCTGTTCTGCACAAATAAGGATGGAGTTGACTATAATATGGATTAGATAGTCTTTATAAAAAAATTTTCAAAAATCTCACTTATATTCTTGTTTATTTTTTGATGTATATATGTATGTGTACAATTTCAGAAAAAATATTTCAACAATATTATTTTGGTTTGTTTTATTTTTCCTTGTTAACAGTGAATAATTGAAAATAAAATGCTGTATAAAGTATAGTTTAAATGGCTAGATTATGATTCTGTTGGTCCTTGGGGTGTTATTTTTCTTTTAAATGGGTGCTGAAAACTTCTCTAAAACTCTTTCCAGTTGGTTAAAAACTTGTTTATTTTAAATGTTTTGTTAATGCAAAAATCTACTGTTTTAGTTGTTTTTACATTCTTCTAAGGACTGAAATTTTTAAGTATTTTTAATTAAAAAAACCATTAACTAAAAATATATATTTGTTTTCTTTGGTGATAGGAGAGTGTAAAATCAGTTGATTTAACAAAAAACTATCTTAATTGTAATATAGCAATGTATTTCTTTATTTCCATCTGGATGGATGTGTTTCTATTTAAACAAAACAATTGATAAAAAGAGTACTTTCACACTGGGCCTAATGAGTGCTATTTTCGTCAAAAGGTTTTTTCTTCAGGTTACATAATATGTAAAAAACTATTTTTTTCTGGCATTGTTTTGAAATTTTTTACTTTGAAAAATCTGTTATTTATCATAATGTTTCCTAGATGTTTCTATTAACTTATTATTAAAGGGCTGAATTTTTTAAAATAAAAGTTAATTTTCTGTTTGTATATGATTTTAAGGAAACAATATAATGCTTCTAGAAACATAAATATAACTTATAATGAACCAATTGCTTCTGGAACTAGTTCAAATTGCATACACATTTGTTTAACTATTACATCGAATTTATTTTTGCAATTTTCAAAGATTTATATTTGCGGTATAAGTTCGAAGACATGCAGTTTGTGATCAAATAATAGTTGCATTTTTTCTCCCGAAAAGTAATATTTTTGTTGATATTTGTGTATTATCGCCACCGTATTGGCGACATTAAATAAAACGAAGTACATGGTTGCTAATTCAGCGCGTACGACACATGCGAAATCGTTACTGCCAATTTGGTGAGTTATCTTTAACTTAGGCACTTTCGCGATAATACGCGAGTACCTTTTTGTTACACACAATAAATGTAAATGAATTTTAATTTCGAAGTTAAGTGTAAAAATTTCATGAAATGAAAATAAAATAATACTTTAGATGAAGAAAGTGAAAATTTACAACTTAGGTATCACATTTTTAAATCCCTTAAGATTTGGGTTAATACATATTTTTCTGTTAAAAATTCATATTAGATACAACAGTAACGAAAATGAATGCTATACAAACTCATTTTATTGTTTTAAACTCATATTTGATACAATAATAAATTCAAAAATGAGTGCAATATATAATCATTTTGTTCTTTCATTCTCAAAAATTTGATCCCGTGACAGGTTCAAAAATGAGAATGTACTTGTAGCTCAATTTGAGAATATGCGATTCTCAAATTTGAGTAGGCGTGCATCGGAGATATTTTGAGAATGTGAAGTACTCAAAAGTGTGTGTGAGCTGTTTTCTCTCAGTTTTGAAAATCGTTTCTCGCAGTGTAGGACTAACATGGAGATTGATATTTTAGTGTGTAAGCCCTCCCCTGCCCAAATGAGGTCATTATTAGTAATGAAGTGTGTGGGGGAGGGCAAGCGTGTGTTTTTATTAGTCAAATGATATAGCGCTCTTCCCTGGTTTCCTGTTACACACTTCCGTCACTTTTCACAATATCATTTCCACAAATATCCAGCAATCACGATGAAAGATGTTAAACATCAAAAATTGCTTGACTGACAGAAATATATGCGGCTTGCAGCCACCCATTGTTGTTCTGGCCGCATGCGGTGCACGAACTGCACACCTACTAGGATCAGCCTTCTCAATTACAGAAAATATATCGGTGTGATTAGAAATGTAACTATACCTGTAATGAATAGAGCTTTCCTGAGAAATGTAAACAGTCTATATTTTGTCTTAATCAATTTATAAAATGAAATTTTAGGTTGTAAACTTATTAATGCAATACTTTTTAAAACTGTTATGTAGGCCTTCTATAGCCATTACCGGAATAGAGATAGAATGGAGAATAAATGTAGTGATTTATACAAATTTCACAAAATGACGTTGTTTAGACAAATTAATAAAAATTTGTTGGATTGGTGTATTAATAAATAATCTAAAATGAAGAAGCGAATGATAGAATGAAATAATTTTCTTTTGTAAATTTGTGTGTTGGTTTTATAGAAAATCACTTATATAGGATATCAATGCAAATATCAACGTATAGCAGCGCCGATTTAACACACACACACACACTTCTAGTTATTAGTATACTTCATATCCGGTTCTGGGTGCAGATCTGCATCCAGGGCCCGATATGAAGCATACTAATAATACACCCCTTGACACTGGTAAAACAAAATTTAAAACCAGAACATCTGGTTAAATCCCGTTTATCCGGCCCTTCCCAAGCCCAAAATGAATAATCCAGCACTGATGTATAGGTTTGAAACACCCTAAAATTGATCTTCGAACGATTGGCTCAGCCAGTTAGAAAGATGTACAACTCAGCATGAAATTCCGCTTCGTTCCACATATATACTCAGCCAGATACGTGATTGGAGGCCACAAGCGGCCCGAATGCTCACATATTTCACCGTAATCACTTCAAATTGATCTTCCTCTCTTTCCCTTTTTTAAAACTTAGAAATTTTATGGAAAAACTCAGTGGAACACACGCGAATTTTTCAAAAGGGTGGGGTGGGGGCGTCCACCATTCTCATCATACCCCAATACGCCACAATACAAATTCTTCTGAATTTATCAGTCGGGAAGGAGCACTAAAAATTTCTTGAATCAATAATTAGTATTGAGAGATAAAGTAATAAGTAACTAATAACAAACAAAAAAAATAACTAGAATGCGCAAAAAAAATAAATTATAAACTCATAAATTAAAAAAAATCTAGAGCGATGGGTCATCTTGACTTCTGACCCCCCCCCCCCAACCTCTACTTGAATCCTGCGCTGGAAACATTAAAATGTTTGTCATGCGCATCAAAAATAAAAACCGAAAATTTTTTCTAAAAAAGCAATGGACTAAATTCGCGACAGAGTGACGCCAAGCGGGGAATCACGTGACAACCGTGGCAACATTTGCACGTGTTGTCATTGCCGTGTTAGAACCAATACGTAAGTTGCTGACATTCTTGTGTATTAATTTTATCTAATTAAAATATATGATATAATTATATTTTATGAATTATTCTAGTGTATATATTTTTTAGGAAAAACTCTCAACAACTCTTTGATATATTTTTTGTTTTTTCAAATTTATTTATCTAATTATGTATTCGTCTGCCTCAAATAATGTTAGCTGGTATATTTATTTAGGTTGGTTCCTAGCACCTGGTGCACAGCGAATATTTATTTTAATTCTTAATTAATTTAGTAGTTATTAATTATATATTTTTGCACAAAAATGGCTTACAGTATATGGGATCAATACTTCTTTTAAAAAACTACAAAATGTTTTTTTTTGAGACTCTAGGTAGACTCCTTGTGTGCCAACAAGTATAACACAAGGCTTACAAACGTAAGTCAATACTCAAACAATAGTGGTAGGAAGTCTTAAGTACAGGGATACAAGCGCAAATGGGAAATCGAAAGGTAAAAAGAAACAAGAATGGATGCAAATACAATAAACACAGAACAAAATACAAGATTGCTCACATGCAAAAACGGAGACATTCAGTAATTAAAATTATACAATGGCGAAGGTTTGGAAGCACATGTGTGATCAGAATAAAAATTTTCAAAATGCAAATGCGTAAAAGCATGCATACACACAAATACTTAAGAATATACACATAGACACACACACACACACATATATATATATATACACATATATATACGCACATTACAAAACAGATACATACATACACAGTAAATGTTAGCAAACACACACAAAAAAATAATAAAATAGAAAATTTTTTAAATTTACAATCTAAACAATACGAGAAAAAATGCTATTTATATATAAACAAAACGATGTAAAAGAAGACTTGCTCTGAACAAAGGCAGAGAAAGGAGGAGGCCACGCTAAATTGTTCTTTTGTAGGCAATTCATGAGAGTACGTCTTTCGGAAGAGAATTTAGAACATGCAAAAATTAGATGCTTGACATCCTGGACTGTGTGACTGGAGCAGGAACACTGGTCAGTAGGCGACAAATTAAAACGTTTCAAATAGGTTTTAAAGTTTCCATGCCCAGTTAAAAACTGGGTAAGTATAAAATTAGGTTGAAAGTGTTTAGCCTTTAAACGTCTCTGAATAGAAGGAATAAATCCCTTGGTGAAGAGATCATTATTTGATATAATTTATTCCACTCAGAAATAATTTTTTCCTTAAAAATATTTTTATAATATGATTTCGGAATGCTCATAGGAATCAAAATACTTAATTTTGTAGCTTCTTTTGCAAGCCAGTCAGCACGTTCATTGCCATAGATTCCCGTATGACCTCGAACAAAAGAAAAGGAAACTTTTACACCTCTGGGCTTCGAAGAAAATTGAGATCAATTTGCGTTTTAACAATCAGTTGATTTTGAGAATCAATGTTATTTAAAGCATATAAACATGAAAGAGAATCGCTGCAAATTAAAAAATTCGATGAAAGGTTTTCGTTTTTACAGATCCATGAGACTGCTTGAGCTATGCAAAGTAATTCAGCCTGAAACACACTGCATTCATCTCTTATTCTAAATTGGCGAGTTTCAATTTCAATAAAATCTTGGAAAATAACAAATGCAAGGCCAACCTTATTGTTAATTTTGCTACCCTCTGTAAAGCAGACAACCGGAAAGTGTTGTCTTCAATATTTTTACGGTAATTAACAAAATTAAGGGGAAATCATTCAGAAGGATGAGGGAGATTAGAAAATCGCAGGGTACCATCTAGACTTATTGGTACAGTTCTTCATTGCATTCTTGAATTCATTATTTCTGATTATAAAGATGTCAATAGGTGGAAAGCCCGAGATAGCAAACACAGCATCATAGGATATCGTTCGATACCCAGAAATAACTCGGAGAAGTATTCTTCGTTGAATTTTTCGCAAGAGCCGACAATTTATTTTCTTCTTCAAGGCAGATCCCCAGATTCGGGTACCATAACAGATAAATGGAACAATGCCCTGTTTATAAATGAGGGATGAGACATTGGACTTGATCCCAAAGCTATTTCTGGCAACTCTGTTAAGCCCTAGCAGAATTTTTTCACATTTATTTGAAAGATGCAGAATATGTTGCTTCCAGCAGAATTTATTATCAAGAACAATACCAAGATATTTTAGTTCCTTCACACAATCGAGGGGAATCCCATTAAGGGTGAGGTTGCTAGTGAGGGTGTTGCTTTCTCTCTTCTCCAAGATCATAACTTTTGATTTAACAGCATTAAACTCTAATTTATAATTCTTTGCCCAGGTTGATACAAAATCAAGGGTAAGCTGCGCTTGTCTGCTTATATCATGAAAAGACTTTCCCTGAAAACAAAGAAGTAAGTCGTCGGCAAAAGCAATTGTTTCACAAGAGGAAGCCAAGATTTTTTCCAAAACATCATTTATAATGATGTTCCAGAGAAAAGGTCCAGAAACGGATCCCTGAGGACATCCCTTGTTCAAAAATCTCTCTTTTGAGGAATGACCTAAAGATAAAGTCACAGATCTATCCTTCAAGAAGCTGGAAATTACGGCAAATAAGTTGTTAGGGATGTTAGATCTTTTTAAAAGGCTCAGAATACCAGGCCACCAAGCATTATCAAAAGCTCCTTTAATATCCAAGAAAACTAGGATTGTATGAAAATTTCTCTTTTTTCCTTTTAAAACAATTTCATTAAGTTTCATCAAGGCGTCCTCGGTACATTTTTGTGGCATAAAACCAAATTGGTTTTTATTGAAAAAATTATTTTTTTGTAAACGCCAGGCCACTCTGTTGATAATGAGTCTTTCAAAACATTTACTCAAAGTTGACAGTAAACTGATACACCTAAGGTTGTCTAAATTAGGGATACGGACTTCGTTCACTTTGGGAATCAGGATAATCCTAGCTTTTTTCCAACAGAGAGGAAAAGTCTTGAGACGAAGACATGAATTAAAAACTTTTAGGAAAAGTTCAGGGTGCATTACATGCAATTTCTTGACAACTTCATTAGGAATGGAGTCAGGGCCAGGTGACTTTTTTAACTTCAATTTATTAATAACAGCATCAATTTCATGGATGGTAAGAGGTGGGTCATTCGTTATGTTGCTATTGATAAGAGCGTCATTTCGTATTTCTTTGTGACAATCATCATCATCATTCTCACAATCATCAGGAAAAGAATGGAAGATAATCTCATTAATTGTTACAAACTGTTTGACTATCCAATAACAATTGTATCATTCCTTAAAAAGACTTACACTATTATTATCAAATGCAGTGTGAGTGAACTGTAAATAATATAAAAAAAATGTCTGTTTATAAATTTAATAAATAATTCAAAGTCAAGAGAAAATATTTACTCAGAAGTAAACAATTTGATGATAATTTGTGAGAGGAATGTTTACAAAAATTAAATAAAGTTTTCTTTGATTTTTACGTTTCACAAATTATTTATTTCTAAATTATCAATAATTATTCTTTACTGTTAAAATTAATGTCGTTTCTTTCCTTAAATTAAAGTAAAATATTCTTGACGGGAATGTTACCATCGCAAAAGGCAACAATTTTTAGAAATGATCAAATTTAATTTGATGATTTGTTGTTATATTGTTTTTTTGAAGTATAAGTTAAACTTGCAAAAACGTTTATTTCTTGAAGCCTGTGTATATAGAATATTAGGTAATATGAAAGTTATAGATAAATGTAGATAATTATCTTTTGGTGAAAGCGTATTTTTTTTCCATCGCCTTCCCCCCCCCCCCATTTTGTACATAAAATATTAGTGTTGATATGGTATTTATCCTGTGATGAAAATGAATTTTTTTAACATTGTATTTACATCAAATTTGCCTATCTACACTTAAAATTCGAATGAATATTTTATTTTACTGTGGAACAGTTACTAGATGAAAATGAATTTTATTTTTACAATATATTGCATATAAATACTTTATATATATATATGTATGTGTTTTACAATATTATGGAGCATTTAAAGATATTTGAAATGTTTCTAATAAAATAACATTCTCCATCTTAGACTGTCTGATTTACTTAGTAATTATTCTTTAAAAATATTTTGAATTTTTTAAAAAAATGATTGTCAAAAGTAATAAAAGAAAATACTATTTCATTTTTAGTTATAGAAATGATTCATATTAATATATAATTTTCAGGATATATTCATTGTAATGTGATTATCAATTATTACGAGTTATTTAATTACATATAAAATGCATAATCAGGGCTAATAATTAACTAAATGATTATAATGAGTTATTTCTACATGTATTAACTGTTTTATATAATACTTTTCTCTAAGTTGCAGTCGCTATAGCAAGTGCTCTTTAAGCACACTAAAATTAATAAAGAGTTACCTTCAGTCATGCATGTGTACAGAATGATTGAATGCCCTTGTTATTATTATTTTTTTTTTAACATTTATAAACCCCGTGCACCACGCAATGTATAACACGGGGGCATACAACACAGACAGAAGAAAGGATTACAACACAAACATCCATGCCTTCTCCGGGACCCTTGTTATATTAAGCATCGAAAAAGGAATTGCAGAAGATTGTAACTTTTCTGGAAAAAAAATGCACTAAATAATGTATGTGTAAATAATGTGTAAATGTGTTTGTAATTTTACTCGTTAGTACAATGTTTTGCACAGAACTGAATAGTTTTCTATTTGAAATTGCACTTTTATATCTGGGTTACTAAATATAATGCATGGGTATGCGACACTTGGATCATAAATTAATGTTATTAATACTAGTATGAATTATATTAAAAGTTTGCATTCCAATTTTTTATGACAAATTGAATACTTTTTTTTAATTGTCTTTGTATAAAGTGCCTTTAACATGTTGATCTACTTTTTAAAAATTATTATACAATGAATGTTTCATCAGAAAAGGTGCAATAATTATCAGAAATTCAATTTAATTATCTTTAGTCTTAAATATATTTTCCTTCTTAATAAATTATATGCAATTTATAAAAAATAATAGTATGATTTTTCTATAAACAGTAGATGGCTCCAAAATATAAGTTAAACTTGTAAAATTTTTTTTTAAAATTTACTTCTTTAAGCTATTGTTTATCTCATATTGATAAACAATATCCATTATATTTATCCATGATATTTATCTATTGATGAAAATGCATTTTATTTTTACAACACAAGGATTTCAAATAAGATAGAAAAAAATTCAAAACAATATATATATATAAATGAATAGTTACATAAAATTTCCATTCACAGTTTCTACTAGTTATGTCTCTTGACCAGGTATTTATTTTTAACGTTAAATACTCCAGTTCCATTTCTTGCAAACTTAAAACTTATTTGAAGAAATGTACTCTCTCTCTATGTTATTTGTTATCACTAATATGAATGAAAAGTATCCCTTTACGTATAATTATATTAATACTTTAAAAAAAAATGGAAGATAAAACAACATCAAAAAAATAGATACAGAATTCTCTCTGAAATTTAACGTTTGAAAATATATTAATAAAGATTAAAATCATTATTACATCCACAAGTTACCAAAATTTATTATGAATAAATTGAGATCCATTCTAATCAAAATCACAGTTTCTACTACTTACAAGAAAGTTAATTAACTAATTGTAGCATTGTTTTACCAGGACAATCTTATCTAAAAAATATCAGTGATTTGGGCCAATTAACCCCTTAAGAATAATTTTGAAAAAGATTTTCTGTATTTCTCTTCGCGATAAATATATAATTGATCCAAATACTTTTCTTGGGTCAATATTGGTAACTCATGCAACAAATTTATTCAGGACTTATAAGCAGGATAATGTCACTATAAATGAGTCTTTTAGACTTTTAGATTTATGTAAAAATAAATATAATGATATAAAATAAATCTAATCTATAATGATAAATCTTCTACATATTGTGCAAGCACCAATGTAAATGCATATTTATTATAAATAGTAAAAAAATTTGCACATCTCTCTCTCTCTGCGATAGGTTAATATCACACAGACACCTTTTTGAAGAGGTTTCTTTTGTGAAGACAAAAATAGTGGGAATAAAGCTTGGTTTAAGCTGGTGTCGGTATTGAAAATATTCTTCAAAGTAATTGTATACATAATAAACATTGAGGAGATGGTTTATAATCCTCACGTTTCAACATGTTTTCAAAACACTCATATTTTGCACTGGTATATGAAAAAATGTGATTTTTTTCCTCAATCATATTTTCATTTATTGATTGAGCAACCATTTTAGCAAAATGAGACATTTTTAAAAGTACAATGTGAAACTGCAATAGCAAAATAGTCCTAGCGATTGTAGTAAACAAACGGCAGCGTAATCACGTGACACAGTTTTCACGTGATCGTGACGCCACATGAATTTAGTCCATTCAGAAGAAAAAAAAACTATTTACCGCTGCTCTTTTAAAAAGATTTTATGTTAATACTAATCTTGTAATCAAGTTTATCTTAAAGTTTACCCTTTTTAAAAAGGCAAGTTTAATCTTTTTTGACCAACAGCAGTCTCAGAGATAAAGTGCCTCTCAATTTGAAAATTATTTTTATGTATCATGCCTTTTTATTTAATCATGGCTTAAGGGGCGTGATAAGAATTGGAAAAATGCATTTGAACTTCGTAACAGTCACTATTTACTTAATAAAGTTCACCAGGGAGAAGAAATAGTATCTATCTCTGGGATACTCGGCGTCATTGGTGATTCGCCACAGAGTGATTAACGGCTTATGTAATTAGTTTTTCGATTTTTTCACTTACCCCCTTACGGCCAAACAAACAAGGTTTAACGTAAGTGGGTCGCACAAAGAAAACCAATTTTCATAGAAACGGAAGTTCATTTCAAATATTACATAATAAACATAAAAGAACAAGACAAACGTAATGTGTGTGTTTACTATCTTTCCTATTTCTGGAGATTATTGTGCGTGCGCTGATGCACTAACCAGGGCACAAAATTGTTCCTTGTCCGCATATTCGATATGCGAGTTCGACACCACTATTCTACGCGAAACCCACTCTACCACAGAAATGCATTCTTAGATCGTGTTAGAAATTATCAACTCATAGGTCTTACGAGTTTTTTTAAATCTCAATGCTTAGAGTCGGTTCCTTTGCATGAATTTCTCTTTTTATATATATATACTTACGTAAATAAGTTACTGGTATTTTCTGACTTTATTGCTAACATTTCTACACAATTTTTTTCTATTGGTGTTTGTTTCCTGTTCACATCAGATTTTAAACACTCCATTCCTTGTTATTTAAAATATTTTAATTTTCAGATCAATTAAGAATTCGGAGAGATCCCTCTGAAATTCAAATCTCAACTGATTGATAATGAAGTCATTGAACGGAGTTGAGAGGACTATTCTTGTTGTACCAAATCTTCATGGAGATGGAAAGCCTACATCAAGTCCATTTGACCTGTTTGCAAAATAATGTAACAAACCAGGGTTCCATAGCGAAGGGTATTATGCAGCTTCCCTTTAGATGAGGAACCACTTGGGTGGAAGACTGACTAAACCTCATGTCTGTTGGTCCGCATAAGGTATTTTATTTCCCTTCTACCAGCTATTGGAAAACATATAGAGGCATTCCCCGATCCGCCACCTGGGGTCGCGACCTGCTCCTCCTAGAGACAGCCAGTTGACATTTGAAGCTTATTTCCATTTTCTCTTAATACTAAGTAGAACTGTGCTGTGAGGAATCCAATTCTAATATATATTCAGGTTTATAATCAACACTGTCGCTATTGGTTTTATTTTCAGGGATTTAATACTTAAAGCATAAGTTCAATATACAGACCTTTTTTTTTGGCAGTCTTTTTGGTGCCTTTTCGGGCGATTCTGCGCCAGATTCCGTCTACCCTGAATCCCCTTGTTTTCCGGTCGGGTGCAGTGGGGTTTTCGTTTTATGGCGAATTTTCCAATCAGAGCAGTAATTTTGTTTTATGGGGGGGGGGGGGATTCTCTCTAAGTCATCTTTCTTTTAATCTTGGATTTTCAACTGTTGAGATTTCTGTTTCTCTTCTTGAGACACACTCTCCATTTTCCAGATGGCGCTGATAGTTGAGACTTCTCTAGAATTCAGGTTTTCAACTTGCATAGTAATAAGGTTTTGAAGTGGAACTGAATTAAAAAACAGAAAAAAAAAACATTATATGAGTAAGAACGGAAACCTGAACAGAAACAAAACAAATAATCGGTTCATTTGGGTTCTATGTATATCGTAGGTCATTTTGTTACTGTAATCAATTTATTCATATTTTGTAATTTAAAGTCTTCCATTTTGTTATCCTCATTTCTGATACATTGCTTCTGGAATTCCTATTTTGATGTTTACTGTTACATTTTTTTCTTCAGTTTCCCATGAAACTGCTTTTAGAACGCAGATTTAATTCTGTTATATAAACTAAAAGTATAGATGATTTTTTTTTAAAAAAAATATCCATCTGTGTGATATTTTTCTGATTTCAGAGCGGTCATCCACGGATATCTGATGAGCAATTTAAAAAATAATAAAATCTTCTAAATATTGATAGTGTTGTAAACTAAATACTAATTGTATAGATAGCGCTGCTTGTTTGGCTTGTAGAGTTAGAGAATATATGTAATGTTCTTTGTTATGTACGTAATCTGTGTTGCCTATGAAATAAACCAAAATGCCAAGAAGATGGACTGAATTATTGATATAACAAAAAAAACATAATGGATATATAATCGTCTTACTGACCAAGGAATTAAGGATTAAAGAAATATAACAAATAGAACAAAAGAATATAACATATTTTGCTTATGAATTAAATTATTCATTCGGAACTGAACAGAAAATATTTTTTTAGTTGTCCCGGAACGAACAAAATTACGTTTCGAAGTGTAGTTGGTTCATGTACTGCAACGTTCTCGAATAAATAGTTTGCACAACTATTCTTAAAATTTGTAAACTCATAACACACATTTCCATCAAATTTTTTTCCTTTCAAATTCGTGCAAATACATAATCGTGTGTACATAATCGTGCAAATACATTCGTGCATACCTTTTTAGCCCCATGTTTTCACACATTAATAAGTTGCATTAATTTTAGCGCAAGAAGTTCACACTTCATATTTTCGGAATCTAAGATACTAATTCCAATAAAATAACTTCTATTGAAAAAAAAATTCAATTGAATTTTTCAAATTTGAATTTTTTTTTGATAATCTCAAAATTGTATGAAATTATATTTTTAATTAATGATACATGTTTAAACATATATTCTGTTTTGTTAAAAATTTGAGTATTTATTAAAAAATAAAAGTTTTTAGTATTTCATATTTTGAATCACAAATTCAGAAAGAATGAAGTATGAACTTTTTAGAACATGATTTCAATACATCATGATGGTAAGAAAATCAAAGGAACCATTGGAAATCTCTTTTCATGAAAACGGATCGATATTGGCTCATTTTAGAAAAAATCCTATAAGATGCAAAAATTCGTTATTTTGCAAATAAATATATTTCTGGCATTATTTTGTGTCTGATTTTGGTGGGAAAAGAATTATCTTAATTTTAAAAAGAATGAAAAGCAGTCCTTCCTTCCGACAGCAACCGATTCTTAGGAGTAAACTTCAAAAAATAAAAAAGATACCTATTCATTTTATGTGAAAGTGGGGCAGGGATATGAAAAAAAAAAAAAAAAACTATGTTTAATTTTAAGTGTGATGGTTCGAAAAAACCTGCCCTTAACAGCCAGAGGGAAACGTTTGGTGAAGTTTCGCAGCTGTCTGTTATTATCAGAGCAGAGTAATTATAATAAGTCAAAATATTTTCATACCATCTGGTAACAAACTTTACTCCTTTACGTAGTTTTTTAAAGAAAACAATAATTTATAGGTTGAATGGTGATAGGGATCCTGTTTCCGGCAAGGAAACTTAACCTCCTTGGGTTTGAGTTGCTTTAGTTCAGCTTATTTTCCATTTTAGCTTAGTACTGCGTTAAAATAAGAAAGATAAAAAAATAATTTAAGAAACAGAATTTTAAAAAAAAAATGCTTAAAAGTAAAAGAAATATTTTACATTCAAGTTATGCTCTGCACGGAGAATAATTCCAAATTAGCAGGAGGTATTACATAAAAACTAGATACATATCACGATATAAGTGCTGCAAAATGCCAGACAAGTCGGACACGTATTGGGACCGACCTTTTCAAACAATAAAAGCTTAGTGATATATGTAGAGTGGTTAACGGAGTGCCTGTTTCCTTGTGGAAACTTAACCTCCTATCGTGAAGATTGGGTGTAGCTTTAGTTGGCTTTACCTTAGCCCAGTACTGCAAAATACAAGGGGTGATCAAATGAAAAGGTACGAAACGACATAAAAATGAAACATTTAAATATTTGCATATTCCGCCAAGGGAGAATGTAGCGAGACATCTCGGGATGCCATTGAAGACTCTGACTGGGATCGGATCATGTGCGGGTGCCCGCATGCGCAGGAGAGAGCAAAGGCTCTTATAAAAAGCGGCGTCCAAATGATGGGAGCACAGAATTACTCGAGCACAGAAAAAGCATCAACTCCGATGTGTACTGTGAGACACTCCGACGCCTACGCAGGTCCATCAAGAACAAAAGACCGGGGCTGCTCACGGAGGGTGTGGTTCTGCTCCATGATAACGCGCGTCCACACGTCTCCAGAGTCACACAAATGGAACTGGACAAGTTCCAATGGGAGACGTTGGACCATCCGTCCTACAGTCCGGACATGTCACCCTGCGATTTCCATGTGTTTGGTCCACTGAAGAAACACCTGAAAGGAAAGCGCTTCAACTCGGACGACGTACTCAAGGACACTGTGAAGGACTGGGTCTCGTCACAGCCACAGGAATTCTGGGAACAAGAAATCCTGCGGCTTGTTCATCAGTGGGATCGTTGTGCTCAGGCCTATGGTGTATATTTTGAATAAAGTCTATATTTTTACCCACCGTGTCGTTTCGTACCTTTTCATTTGATCACCCCTTGTAATATCGTGAGGATTTTTTTTATTAGTTAGTTAGAATTGATAATATGGATGTTGAACAGAAATGGATGTGAAAAGAAAATTTTAATTGAAGGTAGCATTTTGAGTGTTTTGTTTATTCTTGCACTGTGCGCATCGGGGGTCGAGTGCGCTTGCGTGCGGGTTTAATCATTTTTTTAATGAGAGCGGCTAGCGGGAAAACTCGTCTAGTCGGAGTAGGTGCGCGAATGCGAGTTGAAATTAGATTTATGCGGGCCTCAGCGCGCAGCGCTTTTACCCAAGTTGGGCGCAATAGAAAAACCATGAAGGAAATACAAACAAATCAAGTGGCCCCCGGCGTGGGGGGCGTAGGAAGTGGCTCCAGAGCGGAGGTGACCCGCAGAGCGGACGAACCGGGGAGAAATATGGAGGAAGAGCAAGGAAGGGAAAACGGAGGATTGCGACAGCAATCGAAGAAAAGGAGCGGTCTAAGTGACTGTTCCCCTCTCACCACCTGTCAGGATGCAGCGGGAAGCTAGTGTGAGAAGTTACAAGTGTATGAATGAGTTGTTTGTTGTGTTAGGGTGGGCGGAGCGGATTTCTCCACTTCGTGCTAGAGTATGCATAATTAATTTTAGGGTGTGGATACGTGAAAAGTGTTTGTGCTCTGATGATGAGGTTGTCGTGTGTTTCGATGGAAAGAAAAACATTTCTAGATAGTTTAGTGATGTAGTTAGATATCGGCTCCATGTGTAGATCGTTGTGTAACACATCATTTCGAACGTACCAAGGTGCGTTCGTTATGATGCGAAGCAGTTTATTTTGTACTACTTGAATTTTCTTCATGTGAGTGGTGGCTGCAGCCCCTTAGACGGGGGAAGCATAAGTTATTACTGGGCGCAAAATTCGCTTGTATAAAATTACTTTATTTTCTAGAGATAGTGGTGACCCTCTCCCAATGAGAGAGGAGGCCAAATGAATTCTATTCCAGAACTTTTCTGCAAGATAGTCAATATGCTTCTTGTAAGTTAAGCGGCTATCTAAGTGTAAGCCTAGGTACTTGAGCACCGAGACCCACTGTACGTTGTCATCAAATAGCGTGAGGTGGAAAGGTGGGTCAATGAGCTCCCCATTTCCTAAAAATAATTGCATGTGTCTTATCTACATTAATTGCAATTCTCCAATCGATTAACCAAAGTTCTAGTTTATCTAAGAAGTTTTGAACAGCTTTAAGTGTGTATTTGAGATGGACATCCTGTGATAACACAGCGGAGTCATCCGCAAACAGGCAGATATTGATAGTGGAGTGCTGTGGAAAATCGTGCGTGTAGAAGTTGTATAAGTATGGAGAAAGTACAGAACCCTGAGGGACGCCTGCAAGACAATTCCCGTGTGAGGAGTATGAGTTGTTTGCACGATCCCTAAAGGTTCTATTGTGTAAAAAGTCATGAATGATTTTAATTAAATAGTCAGGGAACTGGAGTTTAATTAATTTAAAAGTGAGGCCATCATGCCACATCTTGTCAAATGCCCTCTTGACATCAAGGAAGACACCGACCGTGTAAAATTTATTAGCGAAACCTTCATTTATTATGTTTGTGACTCGTATTAACTGGTGTAGCGTGGAATGGCCCTCCCGGAAACCGTGTTGTTCCGGGGGAATACAATCTATGGCTTTGCAGTGGGATATAATTCGAGTTAAGATAATTTTTTCATAAATCTTAGCAGTGGTGTTGATTAAACTAATTGGTCGAAAGCCTTGTGTAAACTTGTGATTTTGCCCTGATTTCGGTAGCATGATTACATTTGCTTGCTTCCACTGTGTTGGAAAGTGATTTTTAATGAGGCATTGATTGTAAATTTTTGTTAAATGTGTTGCTGCATTTAAAGTTAGATATTTTAAAGCAATATTAGGTACTTGATCGGGGCCAGAAGCTTTTCTGTTCTGCAGTTTTTTAATAATGCCTCGTACCTCCGTAGGAGAATTGAGGGGAGGGGTGTGTTTGTAGCGAAGTTGTCGAGGTAGGAATTTACCAAAAATTTTCGACTTCTTCGATCTTGTCGTCACTGTAGGGTTCAGGATTTTCCTGGAAAGTGACTTCCAAGGTGTCTTTGAAAGCCTCCGCCTTTTCGAAATCCGAGTAGGCCATTCCACATGGCCCATGAAGTTGTGGAATAGCCACAAATCTTTTAGTGATTTTCCTATGGATATTGTAGAGGGAATTATCCTCTGGATTTAAAGTTAAAAGAAAATCTTTCCAGGCCTTGTTTTTATGAGCTTGGATTTCAGCCCTGATCTGCCTGATGAGAGCATTAACTTCTCGTTTGTATGGGGGTATTTAGTTCCATTCTAGATTCCATTTTTTACGAAATCTATTTTTAGTTCTGATAAGCTCTCTGATGCTTCCAGGGAGGCGAAGGTGTGGTGTGTTAATTAATCTAGTGCTAGTGGAAGCAGAAATAGCATTTGCAACAGTGCTAGTAAAATTTTGAACGGCTGTGTATAAATCATCTATCCTGGAGTTCCCGGGTTTGTTATGAAAAATAATTTCTTGATATTTAATCCAGTTTGTAGATTTTAAGGTATGAAGTATTGGTGGGAGTACATTAGTAGTTACGAAGTCAAAGATTACTGGATTGTGGTCACTGCTAAGTTCGTTAATTGTAAATACATCAGAGTGTACCAAATTAACTGCAAAGCCGATGCCCAAAATAGTGTTAGTGTGGTAGGTGTTGAAGTGAGTAGGAGTGTCGGGGGCGATAATATCAGACCCTACGGCCCAATTATAAAAAATATTACCATTTGTATTTGCTATGCCTGGGTTCCAACTCGGATGAATGCGAGTTGATTGAAAATGCAGGGGTTTTGAAGTGCTTTGAGAGAAACGGCGGCCCGGCCAATCGGAGTGCAGCCTCTCGTGGGTGGGAGAAGCTTCTGCGTGGAAGTTGGAAGTATGAAGATTTTAGTTTTAGCAGAGGATGTTTCTGGGTCTGTTTATGAGAGGGTTTAGAGGATATTTTTCTATTCTTTGGATTGCTCTATTTTCGTGGGTGTCGATGTTAGTAAAGAATTTGATGGCGATCTTTTTGATCACCTCTCTGAGGTTTTAAGGTTTAGAGCAAACCTGATATCATCGTTTTGGATGTACCAGTCAGCTTTTGTGATGGTACGGATAATTAAGTTTTGAGCTCTTTCGATGATGTTAATATTCGAGTAGGCTGCATGACCTCAGATTGGGCAGGCGTAGATGAGGGTGGGTCTAAGGATTTGGGTATAAATAAGCATTTTGTTTCTAAGAGATAAAAAGGATTTCCGGGAAATTAGTAGGTAGATTTTAGCCACGGAAATTCTGAAAATTTTACGTAATCGTGTGATGTGTTGTTTGAATGTGAGTCTTTTATCTAGAATGACACCAAGGTATTTGGTGTTTTGAGACCAGGTTATGTCGGTGTTATGTAAAAACAAATCTGGTGGTTTCTTTTTAATGTGACGAGAAAAGAAGACGGCCTCCGTTTTGCCTACATTAAGGGCAATTTTACAGGTGGAAAACCAATCTTCTAGTCTGGCTAGGTGTTTGTGTAGTGCGTGGGTGTTTGTTTTTAAATCACTGTTCTGACCAGAATTGCCGTGTCGTCGGCATACATGCAGATTGTTGAGAAGCTTGTCCTAGGAATATCATTGACACAAATATTAAAAAGTGTGGGCGAGACGAGGGCCCCTTGCGGGACTCCCGCGTGGATATTTTTTAGGGAAGAGTAGGAGTGGTTAACGAGGACTGCAAAATTTCTGTTATTTAGGAAGGAGTTTATTAGAGTTTAATTAAATAAGGTGGAGTGTTAGTTCTGATTAATTTACAGAGTAGGCCTGTATGCCAGACTCTGTCGAAAGCTTTTTGGATGTCGAGGAAAACAGCCCCAGTTGACTTATTTTCAGCGAAACCAGTTTTTACGTATTCCATCACACGCAGTAGCTGGAGTGATGTGGAAAGATTGGGCCTGAAGCCGTGTTGTTGCGTTATCAGGATATCGTTTTGTGTTAGGTAGTCGTTTAGCCTATTTAGGATTATTTTCTTAGTGATTTTGCTGAGGATAGGTAGGAGCGAGATTGGCCGGTATGAGTTGGTCAACGTGGGTCTTTGCCGGGCTTTAGGATAGGTACGACTGTGGCTGTTTTCCACGATTGTGGGTAGTAGCCTATTTTTAGAATGTTATTAATTAGATCTGTAAGTTGGAAGATGACAGTCATGGGAAGGTTTTTAACCATTTTATTGGTTATGCCTTCACGCCCTGGGGCTTTTTTGATTTTAATGTTTTTAATGTAGTGGAGAATTTCAGAGGGTTTAGCGTCACACAGTTGAGGTATCGTCAAAATTATTGTCGTTGATTAGGAACCTATCGACAAGCCT
>BMAO01037800.1:0-28314 GCA_019973975.1 Trichonephila clavata
GGTTTAAATATGCGGATAAAGAGATTCATTCGCAGTACTAAATTTCATCTTTGTAATTTATAATTGGCATTTCCTAATGACACTGCTGGAATTTTTTCAATGTACATTGTTGTAATAAAAGCTCCAAACTATAATTTTTTCGAAATGTCATGAATAAATTGCTGCGGGAACATTTTAAGGAAATTAAAACCTTGACCAAAGCACGTGCCGCTTTCTGAGCGTACTCGTAGGATTTCACACGCGATTAAAGTACTCCTCTCTATTATTATTATTTTTTCTACTTTGCAACTTGAAAATATTGACTTTATTTGGATTTTAAAATGCGCAATGAAGATTTCTGAAACAAAAATCTTATTTATTCAACGTGTTAATATAGTAAGAAAAATTCGATTAGGGGATAAGAAATAGTTGCAATTTTGGTTACCATACGTGTCAATTCATTTAAAATATCTTTTATTCATAGATTTTGTCCTTAATGGTTTGAAAAGAACAAAAACTTTGCTTGAGAACAATACTTTTTAAAGGCATCATTAAACTCTCCTTACAGATTTAGAACAAAACTGAATAATTCAAAAACACATAAAAGAAATGAGTTCAGCATTTTAATACTTAATTTATGTTAATACTAAATAAAGCATTGGATTTCATGTCGAGTGAATTTAATTTACTCTTTTTCGTTTAATTACCCCAATGAGTTTTATTTCTCTATCTTAAGTTTTAGTATATGCGAAGAACTGCTCACAATTAATCTTTGAATTTGTCTCCGTTTAAGTGAGAGTTTTAAATACGTAGCAATATAAAGCAACACAAGAGATATTGGCCACGGGTCTCGTAATTTTGAACCCCGATCATTATTTTATTTGAATCAATATTTCTTAACATTTTTTTATACGTAGGTTATTGAAGATGGATCTTGTAATTTCGAGTCTTGGTCAAGTAACGAGGCTTCTCGTTATTTGCTTTTTTCAGATCACACCATTAGGAGCCCTATTTTATTTGCCGAACAGAAAATCTAAATATTATGTACAGTTGGTCTTGAGAAAATTAGGATTGGCACCCGCTGCTCAATTTCAGTATCACGCTGACCGTGAAGCTTGCTATCTTAATCGAATGGTTGTAATGAATCTTGTTTTAGAAATTCTTTCTTAATAATACTTGGTTATTATACAATATAAAATAGGAAACTGTATTTATTATTTTTAAAATTATAAAATTTAATTCATATTTTACTTATTATTGTTTTTTAACAAAATGTAGAATTATTTTATAATTTTCCTCATTCTATTCAAGCTAAAATAGGAGATGAGAAATCATTTCAATGCATTAAATAATCATGAAATGTGGAAATGATTTTATCTTTTTATAAATTATTATTAAAAACCACACACACACACACAGCTGTTCAGAAATTAACAAGGTTCATACATATTATTCAAATTATTATTTATACTTGCTTTTATTTTACTTCAAATTATTATATATTTACTTGCTTTTATTTTACTTCAAACTAATTTACTTTATTTACTTACTAAATTATTATTACTCAAGATGATAATTAGTAGATTAATGGTAATAAGAAAAAAATACTTAATGTTTGGAAGTTGTCACTTCACAAGGTTTTATTTTCAAAATGTCAATAAACTCGTGACATATTTTTATTTCAAACGAAAGAGAAATTTAAAATTCAGAATGAAATTTTAACTGTTTAGGAATTAATTCGTGACAAATTGAAGTAATAAATGTTCTTGTAGAATGTATTAACTATACCCTTTAATTTAAAGAAGGAATACATTTTGACTAAAAATTATCAGCAAATCATGTAAAAAAAATATATAATAAGAGCAAATATTCTTTAAGTCAACGCGATGATCGTCAAATAAGTTAAAAATAAGCAAAAATCTTTTTTCGTTTAAGTTTATTTCTTAAGTGATAGATTTTCTTAGAAATATTTATCTATCTATATATGCATATATGTATATATTCTCTAATAACATGATGCATAAAAGGAACATTATGTCTTAGATATTTTTTATTTTCAGAGATTCTTACTTTTAATTTTCCATCTGGAAACACTCATTAATAAAAAGGTAAATTTAGCAGTGACTATTATCTTAAGGGAACAGTGCCCGTGAACTAGTTTTATTTAATTCAAGTAAAAGCCTGAATTAAATACAGTTTTATACGAAATAATTTATTTGTGAAATTTTACAAGAAATGATATGCTTTATCAATTTATCAATTTGGATATTTTAACCTTTTATTAGTTTATTTTCTACAATTAAGATTTCCTCTTACCAGCCATATTGATTTCGTAAACGTAATGTTAGTCTTGTGGAATATTTATTTTTTCCTGTGGAATTTCTACTTTTCTGATTCTCTATAATTACATTTTTCTTCGATTTCTGAAAATATTTTAATTTTAATTTTAATGATTCATGTGTGGTTTTTTTTAAAGGTTTAAGAAATATTTTCGGAAATCAGAGGCAAAATATGATTCCAGAGAAAGTTTCCTCATTTTTTTGCTCTTTCAGACGCATTTTATTGCATTAAAATCTGGATTTGAGGAGGAAAGTAAAAATTTTACAAGACTCATATAACATTCACGGATTCCAAATGGCTTGTGATTGGGGACCTTCAGTTATATTGTTGTAACTATGATTTTCTCCGAAATAATAGATAAATAATTTTATGAAATGAAATTATTATGTAAATTTCCTCCAAAACTATTTTCAGAAGCTTATTAATAAGACGTCACAATAGAATTTCGTAAATCATATATTGTTAAAATTGATTACACTCTTTTTCATTCTTTCCCCGTACTGTCTCAGAAACAGAATAGAGGAGGAGGGGGAATAAAATAAGAGTAATCGCTGATCCATTTAATTTTTGCTTTCATTACTTCAAGTTATCTCGCGTTTTAACGACAAAAATTGAAATAATACATTTTAATTAAATAATCCAAGATTTCTATGATTTGATTTTAACACAAAATTTACTTATATATATAAGTATCCTTTCTAGAACTTTCAATTTCTTTTTGTTCTATTTTTAAAATTTTGAGCATGAATTCTTATTAATATGAATCTAATTTAGATTTAATCGAACAAATCACCAAAAAAAGGGAAATAAATGATTGAAGAGGGCTTAAATTCCAATTCTGAGTGTATTTTAAGTACAAAAGTTTAGAATCAGACCATAACTTGAACAGGTTAATTAATTTTTATACTGGTTAATAATTTTGTTTTATGGGTAATTGAACTTTTTGAAAAAAAGTATGCAGTATGGCTTTTTTACTCATAGTTTACTCTTTAGTTTTATTTGGAACTTAATTGAAAAAATGTGACTTATATGAGACACTTAAATTACAAGTTTTATCTTAGCCTTATAAATATTTTATTTCGTTCCACGAATGTATTGCTGCACGAGCATAACTGGCTTGCGCAAGTGATATGTTTGGCAATTTTAACTCAGTTTTTGTCATTAAGTGTATGAAATTCGCTTTCGTTTATAAAATCTGTGGGAAATGAAGAGATATAGTAAAAACGGAGGTCCAGTAAAATAAAAAAGATTTAATATTTCTGTGATTTTTATCTCAATGAATAAATAGATATTTATTATATTTCATACATCCAAGGGTACGGTCCCGTGATGGTTAACTTGGAGAGTATTTGTTAATTTATAAAATATGTATTGTAAATATAACCTTAATAAAAAGAAAATTTTAAGTGAATGAGATAATTTCTATTTAACATTTAGTGAAATGATAATTGTGTTTTACGAACAGTATCACTTGGAAAAAATATATAAATAGCTTCTTTGAAAATAAAGCAGCATCTCAAAAAGATAAAACTTAAAATATTAAAAGGAAATAAAATTGCAAAAATATATAACTCTTGAAGAAGCAATTTATGCGATAGTTTCTTTCGTCGACAAAGACTAATAAATGTTGCATAATCCAAATGTGATGAAAGGAGTGTTAATTGTATGATTTGATAAATTTTAACAATTAAAATTCATTTACACAGTAAGTTGAAAACTCGTTTGTAATGAAAAAAAAATGGTGCATTATTGAACATAAATAATAATATTATTAAAAAAGCTACAAAAAAATGATCATACGCTCATGACTAGATTGAATGGGCTAAATTCGTGACGTTTTAGTCACATGATAGTGACAGCCACGTATTTCTACCCAATCAGTTCAAAAATTCATGTGACGTCACAGTCACACGATAAAAGGAATCATCTGTTTCCAGTTAATCAGTTCATGCACTTCGTTGTTGCCAACTTTTGCAATTTCCAGAAACTTTTTCTTAAAAAGTATATATTTGTCAGACATAATGAGGCACATAGATCTACATAATGCATTTTATTTAAAAGTTCATGTTTTAAATAAGCTCTTTGTTAATTTTAAAATCTCTCTGAAGATTTTTTTTTATAACATTTGAAAGTCTTTACCTGATTATGAAATTTAATTTTATCTAAGTTTTACGAATAAAACAATAAGTACGATTAGTTTGATGTCTGTTTTGAATTCAATGAAGAACACGTGTTAGTCTTTATCATGTGACCACATCATGAACTGAACCCATCTGAAACAGATCCACTCTCAGGAATTATGTTCCTAGTGGGCAGAAACAAGAGCCGATTAACCCGAGCCCAGCTCAGAATTAAGCCAAGGCGAAATATCAATTAACTCTCTACGAGAAACTTTTTTCTCTTGCGCCATTAAATAATATACATTCGCTTATTCAAATAGAAACTGAGAAAATTTAAGCTTTTTAAACTCGTTAAAATCAAGCAATAATTAAATAAATAATATTTCGTTGTTAAAAAATTCGATTGTTCCAATAAAATTTCTTTTCCATACAAGACTCCCTTATTTATATTCACTATTTTTAGGAATGAGGTTTGTTATTTATTCATGATTAAATTCTTCAATTGGTCGATTTCTTTTTCATGCTGACATTTTACATTATTTTATTTAAAAATTAGGAAGAAAAAAAATAAATAAAATCACTTTTAAAACAAACGCTACAAGATTTTGTGTCAGATGTTTTAATCTCTCTTTTTGTCGCTGTTTTTTGTTGAAGAATAACAGAATTGTACTACTAAAATGTGTGAACATTAACAAGAAGAATTTACAGTCTTTAAAAAAATAGATTGTGCGCTTCTCTGAATGCATTTAATTATTTGTTGTTTACATTGAGCAATCTGCGGTGAATGGCACCATAAATGCGATGATAATTTCTTGCTTAAAAAATATGTTGAAAACCATAGAGGCTAAAGCGAAAATGAATATGAAAAAAATGAATTAAGCAATAATTAGTCGAGTTTAAAATCATGAAAAAAATTGTGTGAATGAAATAACTGATCCTTTAATCAATTTTTTAAATACAAAATATCGATCATAAAAGAGTTATTACATATTTCTAAATATCATTTAGAAAGACCCAAACCTGCAATTTTCATAACAAGAATATTTAATGGATGATTTTATCTTGAGACTATATGTTCTTATCCTATTGTTGTATTTTACTCAAAATATATTAATGATATACTCGGAAGACAGAAAAGAGTTACTAAATAGTTTCTTCATAATATTACGACACACAAATTACCTTTTACAAAGAGGCACACTCCAAAAAATTTGACTAGTGTGGGAATATCTTCAGAAATGATATGATGATTAATACTCGGAAAAGATTTTTGGATATCATTTGAAAATGGTAAAATAAAGCTTTATCAAGTTGGTAAAATTTATAAGAAAACTTCAAAAACTTTTATCCGATAGGAAAGAAGAAACTCATCGATAGCATAAACAAATTTTTAATGAAATGATCAAGATTCTTTAACGATATTAGAGAGGCAATAAATTTTATAAATTGAACAGAAACGCCCCAAAATAATTTGATCCCTTTAGGATAGGTTGCAAGAGAGGCTTAAGTAGTCTAGAGCATATTATGATCTATCATCTTTCGCTACTTCTATCGTTTAAGATCATTAACTAGTGTAAATGAGTGTTCATTTTCAGAGTGAACTCTTGTAAACCTTGGCCTAAGTTCTAATAAGAACGTGCAAAGGATGCTAAAATGGAAAATTAATCGCTACCAATGTGCAAAACATAGCCTGGCGATATGAATGGAACGTTTATAGAATGTAAAATGTAAACGTTTATACATTCTGTTGAAAATCGTATTTATGTAGGAGAAAATAGAGGACTAAAAAGCTTCAAAGACGTAAACATGTGAATCTTATTCATATGACTCTTATTCTTATTCTTAACTGATTTATTTAAGTTTTCGAAACTTTTCTCATTTATTGTATTAAGTCCGATTAACATTATTATTCAGATTTTGCTGCTACATTTAAAAAGAAAAAAATAAATGCAACGATTTAAATATACAATCTTTTCTATATATATTTTTTTTTTTGTTTGATTGATAAATTTATCTCAATGGTTTCTGTACTCTTATGAGGTTGATTGTTTATTAACAAGGCACTTCAAAGCAACAGGAAGACTTTAGATAAGGACCTCACAATTTTGAACTTGAGACAAATGAAGAGGTTGACTCCTGATTTGGCACCCCTTTCTCCACACTTTCATACCACACCGTATATTATATTGCATTTTATTATCAAATACACTTTGTTTACCTATTCTTTGATTTGTTGTAGACATATATGTACAATCATCCATCCGGTATAGTGACGCTAACTGCTGTGCTGTAGGGCCTGGGCTCGAATCCTGGAGACACCCCGGTGTGAGTATTTGAAAATTTATAAAGCATATACGTAAATTTATAGTGCCTTCTTGACATGGGGGCACTCTAAACATTCGTCGAGCCACAAATCCTCTCTTGAGATTGATGGAAGGGGAAGAGAGGTGGGAAGCCCAACCACATCCTAGGGTATTTTTCCTCAAAATATGGGTAGAATCTAGCCAAATCGTTCTATCTCCTGCATGGTGCTTAAAGCTACGGCTAACAACAGGTGTACAATTAGCCCGTTGTCACGATGAGTTTCGCAGACCTCGATCTAATGTTGATCGAGTGTGATAAGTAACAACAATAATAACACACGCATATGTACTCTTTAAAATAAAATTTCTACAAAAAGAATTAATTGGCAACACCGAAGAGCATCAACTAATCAGAAAGAGTCACGTGACAGGATTTATTATTTGATTATGACATCACATGAATTTAGCCCATTGAAACAAATTAAAATAATTGCTATAAATTTTTGAAAACTTACAGAATTTTGTACAAAAAATATTTTTATGTATTATAACGGATTTAAAGGATAATAGTTGCTTTTGAATGGTATACATTGCTTTCTAAATAATATTAAGCATTAAAACCCCCTTTAATGTTTTTTTTATATCTGCATACAGAACAAGAAATTTTTCTCAGCAAAGGTAGTAATGATAGTTACGTGTTACAATCCAAAACATTTGAAACACATTACATTATTTTAGTATTTTGCACTATCCTGAAATTCTGAAACCACGCTCTTTGTTTGTTTTAACAAGAGAATTTTTTTTACAGTTAAAACAGCGTTTACCATCGTTGTTAAAGATAAATCTTTTCGGTTCTTGTCAAAGCAAACCTTCGAAAAAAATACTTTCTTACTTTCATAAACTGAAATAAATAAACAAATTTAAGAAGTAGCCACGAAACTAAATATTTCCATCAAATTTATCCAAATAAATTTAATTCTGTTGAATTAGATGCAAATTCTGAAGAAAGTTTTCCAATGGGAATGTGTATTTAAAAACAGAATCGAATAAAAATATAAGGACAATTTCAAACAAGTTATTTAAAATAAGAATTACACTGAATAAAATATTGAATTAGATATTTGAAGATATTATACAGAAAGGAAAATGTTAAGAAGAATAATGGAAAATTTCAAATTAAATTTTCAGCTGAAAAAATTTTTTTACTGAAAAGAGATAAATTGTTGCTATTTTAAAATAATGTTGATAGCCATAAAAATAAATATTAAAACCCCCAATAAAGATATCTTAGTAATTTCTTCCATGTAGAACATAAATTCAATGTTAAGATTTTAGCAACCAGTTTGTATTAGAATTCATCAACCATTTGAAGCGACGAGTGTACTGTTAGAAAGGAAAACAAAATGAAAATGAAAACAGTTGATACATTCAAATGAAAAAATGGATTTTGAAACAAAAATTTTGTATTTACTAAAACACGTTTAAAACTCGATGTGTCAGTAAATCTATCCAAATTTAAAGAATCTCAATGATTTTAAAAGTTTGCTCAAGTAGAAGTAAATAAATAAAAAGGGAAGAGAAAAATCAAACTCGCGCGGCGCGTGCGCGTAGAAAGAGATCAACCATTTAAAACTATTACTGTGTACGGGTTATATAAGTGGAGTATTTCCTTCTCCTATCTGTCCTTCATATAATAAGATTTTTGTACGTGAATGAAAAAAGACAAACAAAAAAAGTTACTCGTAATTTCTGCAATTTTTGGTTTCAATGATTAGGCTCATTTGTTTGTATATATATTTTTAACTTTGCATAACAATATTACTTTTCCCCCAAATATAAAAATATATAGCTATATGTAATACTAAACCAAATTAAAAAGACGTTTCAAATTGAAATATGCTTTTTATTTACGTCTTTAACTGGTTTCATTTTTTTTTAAATCATAAATAATGCTGAAGTGTATCAAAATCCTTCCTAGTTCCTAAAACTTAAATTCTACTTATAATACCTACTGGGACATTTTGCTTGCTTGGATTGCAGTATAATTTTCAGAGCAATTTCCATATCAATTCTTATTGATAGGTCAGCGTTAGCCAATATTAAGCAGAAGTTTCCTAATTAAATAATGTGCAAAAAAGCATTTGTGCGTGTATTTTATAATTTTTGATTATTTTTAAAAACTTGCCAAATTGAAATTGATTTCAAAGAATTGAAGGTGAACTACCTCATTGAATGTTGTTTAGGAAATTGAGTCAAAATCATCTTCAAGTTTGCAAGAACTTGATAAGTTAGAGAGAAAGGTGGGAGGTATTATATAAAAAACTGAAAGGAAAGAGGAATTTTTATGTATTTTTACATTTAAAGTGGAGAGTTTTCTGTACCAAGAGGCCGAGCTCTTTATTTGTATAAAGCTCGTAATAAAATCTAATAAAATAAAAATTAACTTAAGAAATTCGGTAATAGGTTATAAAAATTCTTGTTATGCATATGAAAGATAAAATGATTCAATTTTGTGTTTTAAAATAAATTCAATTATGTCTTAGATTATTTTTTAAGAATTAACGAAGAAAGAGTTAGAAAAATAAGGTTCCAGTATCTTTCTAAATATTTCATAAAAATAATCTTGGTAAATTTTTAAAAGGCATTTCATCATTCAACACTAAACATACCATAACGGGTCAAAAGACCGGTTTTCCTATGGCAGAGAATAAGTATGTATTAAGTGTCGGTATGTTTAGTGTTAAATTATAATTGCTTATCTATAGGTTATAAATTGCTCTATGCCTTTTAAAAACCTTTCAGCTGAAATTAAATATTCTCATCTATCATCTTCAATTGAGTTTATTGCGAAATAATTCAATCGATAAAACATCAATTTCAATTATAAGGCTATTTCTACTTTAAGGCAACAGTTAATCCCTTTTTTAGATGAGTCGTTGAAACTACTTGAAGTTACAAATGAAATTATTAAATATTAAAAGTAACAAAGATATTTTAGGGTTTTGTATGGTTGAATTTTTAAACATCTCAGAGAAATATATGATTCAGCTAAACACAGAGACACGTGTTCCATTAAAAGGCCGGGGAATATATTTTAGTTTTTGTTTGAAAGATTTATATATATTTCGAAGATTCACATTGTAAAATCATTACATACCTTCAATGTTATTACGGATATAGATGTCATAACAAATACGATAGAAAGCAATTTTAGTTAAATTGGAATTAACTACATATTAAGCAAGCTGCTGTTAAAAACTGGCCTAATTAGTTTCCTAGATGTTGTAATTTTTAAGAAATATAGCAAGATTACACAGAAGGTCGTTCACACTTTATGGAAACGATTTTGATATTTATTTAATTTTTATCAATAAATACCGTATTTTTTATGAGGAAATTTGCTTCTGATAGCAATGCTTCTTCACAATAGCTCTTCCTTGAAATTTTCATGAAAGTGAACTTTTTCTTAGTACTGCCATGCAAATTTTACTCCATTCTTCTTGAACCGTTTTCCAAAGTCCGTTCAGTGTTTTGGGGTGCCGTTTTCTTAAGGCTCGTTTGAATAAACCAAAAGCACAAAAGTTCACTGCAAAAGTATAAGGTGATGTTACACGTATTTCATCAAATTGGATAAATTTTATTCTTGTTTCTGATTCTTTCTTTGCTAATTAAGCGGTAGTTGAATTAGACGAGTGAGACAAGAAACTGTATGAAATTCAACTTTATCAATGTTCACGCATATAAAGTTGGAATTTCTTTTTCAATAGCTAGTTCTAAGATATTCTGATAGTAGAGTGAATTAATTTTGGCTTTACTTGAGACTTTTTTGATTTTTAATTTGTCGTTGTTAGAAAATGCTGCAACTATCATGAATCCATTTGGGAGCTTTACTGTACACTGACGAGACATTTCGTACGGCCATTCCCATCAGTTGAGCAATAGAAAATTGATCTTTTTCTTCAGTCACTTAAATATAACCATACCTCATCGAGTGTTACCACAAATTTCTATTTTTCAACATCTAGGTGTTTTTTTACATAATTTTCTACAATTAGCTTTTCTTTCAGCGATATGTTTAAAAAAAAAGGAGACGAACTTTAGATTTAACTTTAAATCCTTATGAATGATTTTAATTGCAGTTCCGGAAGACATTCTTAATTTCAATGCGATGAATCTTTCAGTCGGCGGATTTTCTTTTAGTATCAGAGACTTCACTTTCTTGAAAGTTGCCTGCGTGTGAACAGTCTTAAGATATAGTTTTTCGAGGTCATGCTTTCATTTGTACTTTCTGCTAGACGCTTCTTAACTTTCAAATTTAATATATTATGCCTTTGATTTAATATATGCCTTTGATTGAAATGCAATAACCGAGATTTTTTCACCGCTTTTTAATTTGTTGATACGAATATTTCTCCTTAGAAAGCGTAGTTACGTAACTTTCGAGCCATATTTCATTTTTAGGAGCCATTTTTAAAATAAATATTTTATTTTACATTTCAATCAAAAGAAAAGCTTAGCAGACGATTATTCTGAAGTTGCCAAAGTCTTATCTCAAAATGCAAAAGAGAAAATGAATTATAAAATCAGTTCTATATAATGTGAACGAAAATAGACGATTAATAGAACGACGAAAAATTTCTGTAGAAATCAGGAATAAGAGAATTATTATGAGGGGAAAATACAGTTTTACAAATTAACGTTACAAAAATAATTTGGTTAGCAAATTTTAAGACAAGATTATAGATATCAAGGTCAGCAAAGAAATACATAAAAAGAGATCTGTAGAAAAATGTTATCGAAAAAAAGTATCAAATTTATTTTAGAAATGTGCAAGAAAAAGCGAGAGAACATAATTAGCAGACCAAATACATTGAATTAAATCATTATACGGCGAATTGTGTGTGAAATAATTAATTAAGCTATATTGAAAAGGATTAAGAATATTTTATATAGAAGGGGAAAAAATGCTTTGTCTATCATTGATTGATTATTTATTAGGCCCATTTCGATTTTACTCCGCAATCATTTCGCTTTCTACCTGCCCCTCGATTTCTTTTACTTGTACTTTAGCATGAAGTATATGAATTATAGATTTATTCAGAAAAGTAGCCCAGGCAGTATGCATGGACTTGTTTTTATCTCTGATCAAAATCTTAATAATATGCCTTTTACTTTCAAATATATTGGATGACATTGAAAAATAAGATTCTTTAATAATGAAGTAATAAGCTGTTAAAAAATACATTTGAGCTTCAGATTTCCTAACATCCAAATTCTGGAATTACTTATATAATAAATCCTTTTAAATATATTTGCAAATACATTTTGTACAACGACAGTACAAGCACAATAAATAATTCATTAGCATCCCAAGAAAGAGCACCTAACATTGAATCATTTGAGATATTAGAGCATAGCGAGCTTTCATAATATGAGCAGTATATTGTAAATGGATAGAATGATAAAACTTTCTAAGGTAATGGAAAAATTGCCACGTTCATTACTTTGATTTAACATATCGTCACACACACACACACACAGGCTTTCCAATATATTTCATTTAATATATAAAAAAGCAAATAGAGACATACATTGATTGAGGTCCGAAAGCATTTTTGCATCATTTTAGCAATAAATATAAATGATCAAGAATTTTTTAGTACAATTTTATCATAACTAAGTATTCTAGTATCAATCTTTAGGAATTTTAAATATTAGTCATATTAGCAGATGAATCTCTATTCGTAGAGTTGATTAACTATGAGTGGATTGGTAGAAGTACGATGTTGAGAAGTTTAACTAATTTCTCCTCACTTACAAAACAGAACGTAAATAGCAAGCCTGGGAAATGTGTCAGCTCTTTGTTCATACGTATCCCATTTTGCATAAAATTAAATTAAAATACGGATGTTTTCTACTTCTACATGTTGACATTTTAAATTTATCAGGAGGAATCTGCAATAAAATACCATGGATATGTATAAATATTTCAAATATCATTGAAAATAATCGAAATTAGCCTAAAATCAAAAAATAAAAATAAAATATCTTCTTCACATTGTAAAATGCAAGAAAAAGTCAGGTCATCAGAATTATAAAAACATAAATTTTTTAAACTGATTTAGAATGTCAAATGAATCCGACGAAGATGTTTTATTTGATTCACTGTGAAAATAGTATAGTTTAAAAAGTGACTTCGTAGATGAAAACTATTCCGTTCAATATATTTTTATAAAGTATAGGTTTGTCACGAGTCTATTTGAATTTTTCCAACTAACAATCCTCTTGGGAAAAAATGGGTCTTTAAAATTTAATTTATTGTAAACCTTCCTTCGAAAAAGATGTGAGTATGTAAATTAAGTCGTCTTGTATATAAAGATTAAACTTTCGAGTTAGTGAGATGAGAGAAGGGTTAGACTGTTACGGCTAACAGTGAGTGATTGATTAAACGTGAAGTGAGACGTGAATACTTAATAGCTGAATATTATAATATTAAAGTTGACGATTTGTCAAATAGAAATCAAATTAGATTAGGTCGCTAAGAATTAGAAGGTATTGCTTAGACGTAAGTGATCTATTTATTTCTTGTCTTCTCGTATCTCGTCTGCCTCGATATTGTTATTCATATTTAATATTTGGGTGCATCTCTTAACTTTGGTTGATAAAATATGTCTTGTTGTTAGTATCGAAAAATAAATTGAAGTTATATTGACTTTGGTTAAGCTTCCTTCCGAATCCCTGCTTTGAGGAAAGAGATAACTCTTCTCTCACAGGTTTTAACATCTTTCAAATTTATCATGGACTAAAACAAATAACTCCGAATTCATTTGCCAAATTTAAAAAAAAATGCCTTATTATGGAACAAATAATCTGTAACTAGTATCACAAGTGCGTTCGTAAATTTGCACTAAGAAACAGATTAAATAATTGTTATTAAACGTATAGATAAAAACTTTAAAAAATAAAAATTCTGAAATCGAAACTAATGGAAATGCTTGACTACTAAACACGCTAAGTCAAATTTTTATATTTGTCTTCTTAACATTATCTTTACCTTTCAAGAAAGAAGCTCAATCTTTAATTAAGTAAATTCAAAATTTTGCAAGTTAAGTTTGTTCTTCAGCAAAAGATATCCAACCCTACACAAAACAATTTTGTCCAATTTTTAAAAACTTGACAACCATTTGAAAATTAGTTAATTTTTGAACATTAAATTCACATTATGTTTTGAAAGCAAGAAAGTACAAAGAGGAAACTTTTGAATAACTTTTTTTTCGTAATCCTTTCCTTTCTCTGATTTATGCTGAATTTTTTAAATAAATTTATTGAATGAAAAGATTAACAAGCATTCATTTCTTCAGAATTTAATACAAAAACTGCATGCGTGAAAGAGTTATTTTCAGTGAGCTTCTTTAATAAATATTGGATAAGACATATAAAATTACATTTTTTTCTGTTCAAATTTATAACATACATCAATGTGGTCCCTGTTTGACCAATAAGACACATTTCTATATAAATTTTAAAAAATATATTGGCTTATTGTATGGTTTTGTGAAGTTTGATCATATTTTTACGGTATCATTTGGTATGTGATTTCATTCTGTTCTGTAAATTTTTCTCCTTCTAACAAGCCTACCCTCCATTTGTGAAGATAATTTACTAAATGATGTGGGAACTGAAATAATATTAGACTATCTAGTTTTAATACACAAGATACATGCTGAAAAACTGTAAAGAAATTATTTAAATGCAGACAAAAAATGTTTAGATGTACTATTTCGATTTTGGCTGAACACTTAGAAATTCACTAACAGTTTTTTAAAATTAATACAGATAAAAATTTAATTTTATAATTTAAGACCATTACAAAAAGCAAAATTGTGGTTAAAATATTGCTGATTAAATATGCCTAAAACATCAAACGTTTCTACGATCTATGAAAACACTAGAAGCATTCCACTAATTCTTTTACTAAAAATGCCATAACAGAAGTGTATTCTTTTTTGTTTTATTACTTCATTCCAACAATGGATGTAACGAGATCTACATTCTGTGAAATTTGAAACTACTAGAGTACGAAAAAGAAAAAAGGGGGTTACTAAGTGAAGTCACAAAATGATGACATCATAGGACCGAAAACTTGCGGTGTAGTTACGTCATCTCGAGAACCCAAGCTGGTAGCTGACGTCATTCACTCACACAGACAAATAGTAAACCTATCGATCGTTCTTGCAAGAGGTTTGATTATGCAAGGTTCTACTACAGTCAGGTGATTTGGCTGCTTATGTTCAAGACACTTTACACTTAAAATTATTACGCGAAGTATGGAGAGCATATTAAAGTAAAAAAAATAATAATAAAAAAATTGGCAGTTATAGAGACAGCCGATAGAAGTGAAAACTTAGAACTTTTAGTATTAAAATTTGAAATTTCATAATGTTTGAATTAAAATTATGAACATCAATCTGGTTTTCACATCTATTGATACTCCGAGCAACAACTAAATGCATGATTATTAAAATATATTACGGGCTGTACAAAATCATGACAAAATATAAATACAATTCAATTGAAATAACAATTAATATACAATCATATTATTTATGGATAGTAATTATATTTACTTAAATTTCAATGTACTTAATTTTTAACATTATTTTAATTGTTTGCATCATTGTCATCATTAATTTCAACAATACTTAGACTTTTTGTACTTTAAATTATTTCATTTTGTTCTAAAAAAGATACAATAGGCTTATGGTAACTAAAGTAAGAAAGGAAAATGTTTGATTCAAATTTATCGAAGTATCGCGTAAAAACCGCATCGATCGTCGTTTTATATTTTGTAGTACTGAGTTTTCGATCATTAGACATATTTAAACTAAGTTTTTCATTTAGAAATTCAGTTAGTGGTAGATTTTTATCATCTGCAAAGTTAATATTGAAGTCTCCACTTAAAATCATCGGTACATTATCATATTTTTCGCCAATTCTTTTTTCGAGTATTTCAGAACCTTGTTTTGTATAAATCATCAAATTTTCGAATAAAAATTGCTGCATCTGTCTCATAGATTTTCCAGGCGAAATATAAATAAACGGCAACCATTAATATGTATTGCCCATTCTCGGAATCAGAACGAGCAATGCACAGTATATACACATTGAACTTTTCACTAAATCCATTGAATTTCACTTATAAGATACACACAGCACTATACGTCAGCTGTATAGCTACAGATATACTGCAAAAAGCATGTAGGTGAAACGAACGCACCAGATTTCACCCATCCAAAAAGCGTCTAAGGTGGACAGCACACTGCGCGCGCGCCAGTCAGAGCATGTCGGTGACGCAAACCCATAAGATTTTCCCCTACCAAAAACTGCCCAACGCCGCTAAAGAAGTTTTCACTTCAAAAATGTTCTGTGATGAAACTTACTAAGAATTGAAAACACAGGCTTTTTTTCACTCTACAATTCTATTTTCTTTTTGGAAAAATGTTCATTGTATTTGTTAGCGACATGCTCAATCATTGACGAATCATGCTCAATTATTGAAGGGAAACATAATTTTTTATTGTTAAAATTATGCATTTTTTAAAAATTTCTCTCCCATTTATGGTAAAAAACGTTATCTGTTAAAAATTATTAGTAAGAGGGCTAGCGAAATCTGATATCAAACTAATTATATTAATATCTGGACATTTGGAAGAAAATGTGATTTATATAAAGCAAAACTCAGTACAAAAGATTCTCATAGCTTGCAGCCTCTGAGGAGCATTTCCCGCACGCACCTTCCTTATTGCTGAATTTAATGAAGAGAATGGAATTTAAGCAGTTTGAACAAGTTAGGTAGAACCAATATAGGCATAATTAATCATAGAAGCATTCCGAATAATTAAAAAATTTTTGTGAGAAGCCGAAAAATAAATTACAAAAAGAGTAAAAATGTGTACAATAACATAAAAAACAAATCTCAATTGTTCCCAGTTTTAAAAATTAGATAAATAGTAGATCTTGCAAAAGAGCAGCTTTTAAACCAATAAATATATCGTTCAGATTTGTATTAAACATTTTTGAACGAATATATCTCGAGTAATTAAGCATGTATAAATAATGTCCCCATTCTTAATTTAAGTTTGATCCAAAAGATAAGAAAAATTTTTTTTTTAACATTTTGGGCTGGCTTTCTACATATGGATGCTTTAAAAACAAATTATTTGACATTTTTCAGAAATTAGTATTTCATCTTTTGCTTCGATTTTATGGTGCTTTACATCATTTAGTCAATAAAGTTGAAAAATATTGACAATAAAAGTTATTTTTCGTTACCTTTCGTGTTAGCTGACGTCAAAAATTCTGATCACCAAACATCATAGTGTGTTAGACATATTGTGTACAAAACTGTATATGAAATATGTCTAACACACAACGTTAAGGATAATGTTTTTACTAAAAACATTTTAATTTTTAGTTTCTCAGTATGATATGTTATTTAAGAGTTTACACAGGCGGAAACATTATTCATAAGACAAAAAATATCATTCAAATTTTCAAGAAAACATAAGCTAAACGATTTTTTTTTACAATACGATGAATGTAAAAGAAAAATATGTAAAGTGTGATTAAATAACATCCAATACGAACAAATATTATGGGCAATACTTTTAATTTAATACAGAAAAAAAAAAGTCCTGTCTTTGGAATACTATGTTACTGAAAAGAAGGACCACATTGGTGACTAAAAACATTGCACACATCTAATGTTACTTAAGAAAAGATTTATGTTCACAAACCCCTTCCCCTGAACTGTTTAAAATTAAGATAATACAAAATTTCGATTGTTGATTTTATTATTTTCACCTCAAATGTTATTACAATGAATCTTCATTCTTTATCATTAAAATTAAATTTTATTATAATGCTGCTTTATTTGTATAATGTAAACGACATTCATTCTCCCATTCAAATCTATTATTTTTATTCTAGCGTTTTCGTTAGTAGTCTTAAGTTTTTTTAGAAACTATTAATGTTAGTTCGAATTGTCTCGCCAAGCCATGTATTCAATTGATCTGCAATGCTTAGAAACTTAAAAACAATATACAAGATATTATCAAATAGATTTCCTTTTAAATCAGTAATCATGACCTTAAGTTTACGCGTGAGCTTTATGAATAGATCAGGAATACTTTTATTCTCATGTTAGGTACGTGTTGGTACCTTTTTATGTTTTTTTCAACAGCTCATGCAATATTCTTTACAATTTCTTTAAAAGGTTTAAAATGCCTGAATATATAGCTTTTTTTTACAAATTCATTGGTCTCTAAAAATGAATATCAAATAATAATCGAATACATTGTTGTCTCATCTTGACGAATTTAAAAGCAATATAAATATTCTTTCCTTAAATTTAAATATGTTAGAATATTTTGAAGGTACTTATACTTATTATAATATTGCATAACTTTAAAAGTTCAGAGATCTAAAATTTTTCTCTTTAAAAAAAAATCATAATTTCTTAAAACAAAAGAATGAAATCTTATGAGTAAATAATTCGAAAAATCAAATTCACTTATGATACATGCAACTCCAAAACACACACACACATATGCTTTTTCTTCTACATTCTAGAACATTAAAAGCATTTTAAGGTTCATAAAAATAAAAACAAAGCAAAAAATGCTAATAACTAGAATCAAACATTTTTCTTACTCTTATAAATGCCTTAAACAAGAAAGGTCTTAACTATAATGATTTATTGGATTCTTCACAAATGACAGTTCCAAATTCTTCTTTTTTTCAGGAACAAAGAATTATCTTTAACAATACGAACATATTAACTATTTCGAAATTATTTAAGCGTAATGCGTTTCATTGAAGGGGAGGAGAATTAATACGAAATAGACTGGTTAATTCTATAACTGATTACAAAGCATTTTAACACTTCACTCGACAAAAAAAAAGAAAGACATTCTTTATTTAGCTGATTAAGATGGATAAGCTTTATCTGATTGGACTGAAACTGCTACAAGATTTTACAAAAAAATATCATCCAGCCATCATTGTTTGGTCTGATTTTAAATGTGTCTAATTTACCAGTATTCAGCTCATTGGCTGATTAGCACACACATAAAAAGCAAGATACAAAAATGGTTATTTTTTTGTGTCTCTAGCTTCTTCGGGAAGAAAAATTTTTCAAACAATTAACTTCAAAAATAAAAGTTACGAAATCAGAATGATTAAGAAAATGAGCCGAAAATGAAAGTGTGTAATTAAATTTCATTTAGCTGTTTGTATTGAAACATTGTTAGCTATGATGTTAGGTTTCCTCAAAACCATTTCTTATAATTGTTTTACAATTTAAACTAAAGATATTTTTAACGATTTTAAATGAACATTATCGATAACATTAATACATTCTTAGTTTAAAGTACAGCTACTTAACTTGGAAAGTCTAATGAAATAAGTGTAAAATGTATAAACAGTATTTTTCTTTCCGATGGAAGAAAAATAGATATGAAAGAATTTATCATGATTATACTGATATTATTTAAGATATTTTCTAATCATAACCTCTAGTACTTGTGATAAAAATTTAAATTTAAAGATCCTACTAAAAATGTGGGAGTATTTTAACTTATCATAAAATTTTGAAAAATAGCTATTAAATCCAATTAATTTTCTAGTTGTGCTAAAGCAGACGCGATTAACTAAATGCGAAATAACGAATTACACTAAAATATATGCTTAAAATTATTTAGAAAAATCTCTGCAGATAATTTATAAAAATATTTATCAATAACAATTTAAATAAATTAAATTGTACAATATTTTCTTCCACCATTGTAAAAACAAATTAAAAATGAGATGCGCGACATGATTTGTATTTCTTCGCATTGGTTTTAGAAAATACTGAATGATACAGACATTGAATATTAATAAAAAAGTAGTATAGTTATTTACTAATATAAAATATTTTTAAAGATATTATTTGAGTGATTAAAATGTATTTTGCATATTGAAAATGAAGGAAAGACATCAAGACGCAAAATTTTTTGCATGGCTTAAAAAGCCATCATATTCAAACTCGAATGAAAGAAAAGAGATTTCCAACAATTGTCAAGAAAAAAAAAATCATACTATTTACCTAGTAATATAATGAAGCAATTGTCCAGAAGCAAAACTTTTTTTCCTACATTTCCACTGCATTTGAATAAATATTAGTTCCATAAAAATTCCATGAACATGCATATTACCATCTCTGACCGGAAAAAGTGTGTAAGATCCCAAAGTATCACTCTTCAAAAAATTCCGGTAATCCAGGAATCTTGGAATGAATTGTATAAGAAATATTTCTTTTTTTTCTTCATAGGGGAAGTGCACAAAGGAAATTTTTTTTGTGTGCAAATGTTATAGGAGACAGATGCAGATGACGGTCCTGAAATGCGGTCGTCGGTCGAACAGCAAGCTGCCGGTTACAGGCTTGCTTTCCTAGTTCCCAACAGGAGGGGGTTTTCTTCCTTTTTTATTTCATTATTTTTTTTGTTACGAATTTTTTTCTTTCTTTTCGCAATTTTTGTAACATTTTAGGTACAATAAGATGTAACAACTGGACTATAGAAACATTTATTCTTCAAACTGTGTAATTTTCAACCAAAAAAAAAAAAGGAAAGAGAAACAGGATATATGTATTTTTTTATTGGATACTTTCAGAACAGTATTATTAAAATAATAGCACTTTTTGAAAATATTTGTTGACATAATTTATTTGAGTAAACATAACTTTCACAATGAAAAGAGGGTTATTGATCTAAGGTATCCATATTTCTTTACACAAGTATGTGTCTACATCTATTATAATAATAATATAATTTGTTTTTAATGTGAATTTTATAAGAAATAGAAAATTTTTGATACAATAAACTTTAAAAAAACCGTTTTAAGATATATTTTGTTTTTGTTATTGTTCTTTATTATTGTTATTTTATTATTTCTGATTTACGTTACAGTTTCTAAATTCCTCTTCACCGTTTTAAAAGAAGTATTTGCTTTAATTTTTGCATTATAAAAAGAACATGAAGTGTGTGGTTTATACTCTTAATATTTAAATTTAAATTAAATTTGTCGCAGACTAAAGTTATAAATTATTAGATTAAGTTTACTATTGCAGGATTAGAAATTTATCGCTTTTTTAATGAGCTACTCAAGATTAGAAATAATATTGACCAATATTACTTTTAAATTATTTGTAAAGAAAGTATGCATTAGATGAAAGGGGGGGGGGATAAACTATTTTAAATACCTCGTTTACTCTCTAATAGCAGAAAAGATAATTTTATTATTTTTCATGACCACTTAATGTTATCAATTTCCTCAGTTTTAAGATAAAAATTTACTTAACTACTTTGACTAAAATCTTTTAAGTAGTTCAACGCAATTTTCTGTATTGCGAAAATGGTTTGTCAGTGATATAATTTTTAAATAAAATTTAAAGAACAATTTTATTTGGTCGCATTTTATTCTGAAAAACTTGTTTTATTCTAATACATGATATAATTAAGTAGCCAACTTTTGGGGAAAAAGGGGGGTTTTTTTCATCATAAAAATTTGAATACTCACATACGTTAAGCTAAAAAATCACTGATTGTAATGTTAGTTATTCCAGATGATTGGATAGCTTTAATAAATGCACGAAGGAAGTAATTGTATAAAAAGTTTTTTTTTATTTAAAAAAATTGTGATTACTCTCAAATTTATATAGTATGTTATAACTGTATATCTGTAAGGTGAATTAAGGTAGAAAGTATTGCCAGTGATGCAAAAAAAATTTAACTTAATGCCACTATTTAATCAAATCACCTGTAGAGAAAATTGGGGAAAAGTATTCGAGGATATGTGTTTTACACGTGAGAAGAAACTCTCGTTTGCTTCGAATACCCCAGTTTCAAAGGAAACAGAAAGTTCAATGCACTTCAACACGACCAATAAATGATTAATGTAAAATAAAAGTAAGACAGCTACAAAACAGAAAAATACAATCTATATTACAAGTAGCAATAAAGTAAATATTTTTACTTCCATCTTTTAATGAAAATGACAATATTTTATTTGCTATTTTTCTATTTGTTTTCGGATATCAAAAAGAAATATTGTAATGTTTTTAATTATTTTAATATATACATACAAACAAATGCCTCCAAACAAAAATAAAAAAGCAGTTGCTTCCGTCATCATTGTATCCGTTTTCCTATTAACAAAAATACAAATTTTTAAATTTTTAACAATTTTTTTTATTTTCATATTCCATAAAATTGTACCTGGTTTATGCTTAATTATCTATTTTTCAAAGGCGTTGAAACACAACTTTAACAAAAAGGCTTCTTACGCCATTTATATAGAAATCAATGCTTATGATTAGAATTTCATGCTTAACTTCATCTGAATGATTTAGACACTTTTTAAGACCCCGCATTAATTGTATAAGAGAAAATGCATGGATTAGCTATAAAGAAAAGTGCAAACTCTCATAATTTTTTATCGGAAAAAATTTTTGTGTCACATTAAAAAAAACAGTATAGAATTTCCAGAAAAAAAAGTTAGTTATTCATTTTGAAAAAAAAAAAATATTTTCTTGAAAAAGAAATGCCTTAAAATTTTTCAGGTCTAAGTAATTGCTCACTTTTGATTCATTAATTTATAATATTTCTCCGTTTTTTATTAAAAAAATTCTACTCTTCCATTTCTTGTTTTGTTTTGTTATTCAATTTTTAAATTAAAAAAAAAAATCTAAAGATGATCCTTGCAATAAAAAAAAATGTAAAAGTTAAAAAGTACGTTATAAAGGACAGATAAAGAAAACTTATTTTGTCAGAGAGGGATGGGAGGGAAGAAAAACCGCTGCTCCAGCTGTTATACATTAATTTGAAAAGTCACTTAAAATCACGTGTTCAAAGAATAACCAATTTGCGAAAAGAAAATTCTTTCATCAGTCACAAAGATATCAATGTGATACTAAGCATAAATATGCAGTTGAATAGACCAACTCAAATGCTGCTAACGCTATAAGTACAATTACCCTTCCGATTCACGCGAAGAGAACACGTGAATCATTGAAAACCGTCTGCAAGGTAAGGTCGCGGATATTTTCTTTGGGCGACCAATTGGCACTAGTATTGTTTGGTCCGAAGAAGTTAACTGGGTCTTTGAACGAAAACGAAAGTTTCTTTACATTTGACCCTTTTATCGTTGTCCAAGATTAGAACAATAAAAAGAATTGAAAATTATAACCAATATTTTTTTGAGAAAGCTCTTTTTTATACTTAAACTGACTGAATAGGTTTCCGGGGGAAAAAAGTTTAATAAACCTTTGACAGTAACTAAAGGTAAATAATTTCTTTATTAATTAACATATCGGCTTGTTTTTAATATTTGTATTCAATAAAAAAATAATAATAAAAATAAATTTTTATTAATAAAATGTAATAGATACTCTGAAAAAACGTGTGAGATTTTTAAATTGCAAAATAAATAAATAAATAAAAAATAAAAATTGATATTTAATTTAATGAAGATGGTAATAATAATCAATTTATAAAACTCGCTTTTCTTTTTTATTAATTTTTCTCACTAACAAATAACAGGATATTATTAAATTGAACAATCTTTTTTTAATTCATAAATTATTTAACTGAAATTTTTTTAAGGATAATATATCTTTGTCATAATTAAAGTTAAAATTAGCATAAAAACATCAATTAAAAGAATAACATTAATAAAGAAAAATCGCACACTCATTGATCAAAAAAATATCCTTAACAATCTAATAACTCACAAAGTTATTTACAACTTTCAGTAATTTTTCAAATAAAATAAAGTATAAACTGAAAAAACAAAAATTATATGGAAACCATTATTGCAGAAAATATTGGTTTCCTCATAAGTGAAATTGAACTGAATGGCTTTCACACACAGAAAAAGCCATGCTCCAAGAATAACAGGCTGATAAGAATCTCAAACAATATCAAAAGCTGCTCTAAAAATTATAGAAAATATCGTCTTGTGTGCTACTTTTTGTTTGAAAGGAAAACTTTATAGAACATTAAGAAAACCTTATGAAATTACAACGTTTTAAAATTTAAAATTGCATGTTCTTGCATTTTTAAAAAATATATAATGCCTTTTTTACAAATGACTTTTTAATAAAATTAATAAAGATGATATCAGGAAAATACGGAAATATCTAAATACACAATTGTTTTTAGAGAAATGTATACGGTATTCATTTGCTATATAATAAGTTAAGTTGAAATGCGTAAAATACCTTATGCAAAAAAATAATTGAAGATTAACCTGATAATTCTTCTCATATTCATTTGCGAATCGATTCCTTTGAATAACCCCAAATCAATTACCGTGAAAATCGACAACATTTGTATAATGCACACTAGAGGACAATACGCACCGAGACGACAGTTTAAAAGTGTACTCTCATTGTAATTTTAGAGATAAACTTAAGGGTTTAACTTCATTTAAACCAACCTAATTGCTTGAAAGCATGAGAAAAAGAACATTTAAATTTATTCCAAGGAACCATTAAATAATGTTCTAATTAACGATTACGTTCATCCATCATACATTGCTTATATGGTGACTTAGAAACACTCGCAACAGTTATTCTTTTAAACAACGACTAAATTAGTGAGTGCATTGAAATATATGATAAGAAAGAGAATACTATAAAAATCCAAAACAATTGTAATGATATGAAGGAAAAAAATTGCTAGTGAGAAAATGCTCTTATCACCAGACGCACAGAGAGATAGTAAAGATAGAAAAAGAAAACCTTTTATCCTCGATACTTGTATAATTTTTTTTTTGTCCACAACGGTCAGCGATTTTTATCTAGGTTGTAGCGGATGAACTCAAAAATGCAAGCCTAAATTGAGTATAAAAAAAATTTTACGATATTTATTAGGGTTGAAATAAATTCATATGCTTAATTCGTACTATTGATCTTTACATATGCACCAAATAATGAAATTCAATGCATCTTTCGCATATGCCAAATACATTGTGAGTTATTAAAAGGCTTGATACTTGCACGTATAGAAAAAAATATTATTTTTAATTGTGAATTTTTCAGTTGTATAATTTTGAAAAAGAGTTCTATACCTTTTTTGATAAAAATACAAACCTGATAAAGATTTACACTCTTTTTCTCTTTCTTTAGAACGAATGATTAAAGCTTGATAAAATATCAATGTGTTATTTACTGTATTTGAATGATATTACATATTATGAGTTATGCTTTTTTTATGTACATTTTTGTTACATTGCCTAAATGTATGCAAGATAGGAGAGTGCAGGTAAAAAATGATAACCACATCTGCCTTTTAATTAAATTGTCCTATTTTATTAAATGATTAAGTCGGTTGCAAAACGTTTTGGTTGTATATATACCTACAATATACTTACACATATATGTTGGGCTATTCTATATTACTTTTGAAGAGATAATTTGCTCGTTCTTTGTAGCACACTTTGGTACGAAATATTCATAATTCTCTTTTCTTACCATCTCGAGTATTTTAGAAGTCTCATTTTATTTTACTTTTATGGAAATTCATAAAATCTTTGTCAGTCTAAGAAGTTTAAATAAAACTAATGAATATTGTCTCATATTAAGTATTAAAAATCTGCCAAATATAGTAATACCTCGACTTACTCTACCCCGACTTAAGCGAATTCGGAGTTACGCGATTTTCAAATTTCTTCGATTCGTCTTTTGTTTGATTGAGAGAGAAAAAAATGTTGAAATTAGAGAAACTGGCAATGTGATTGAAGTTGTCTTGAAAAGGCAAATACATTTAGAAATGGATAGTGATGGCGTTCAAGAACTACTGGATGCACTGTAAAATCACGCTGTTGTAAGCATATTGTTTTAAAGAGTCATTCAAAATCAATACGTTTTTATTTCCGATTTGTTTTTCAGTTGTAAATCAATACATTTATTGCTAATCATTCATTCTTAAAAAGGAAAAAAAAAAATTCCTGGTTTGTTTATTATTTTTTATTACAGAGGGGCAAGTGGGGGGGGGGGAGAGAAAGTCTGTTCTCTTTAAGACGCAATAAACCTGAACATTTTCTCTCTAATTACTATCAGGTTCGTGAACGTTGTAATTCAGTTTTAGTTTTTACTCATTAAGGACTTTTAAGTTTTTGGCCTTTTACGTTTTCCGTAATTGTAAGATGTGTCTTCTGTTGTGACAAATCCTTGGTATTGAAAAATCTTCTCTTCGTTATAAGATTATAATATAGTTTTAGATTAAACCTAAAGCGTGACAAAAACAAAACACAAAAATAGAAGAATAAAAGGGTTGTATCTAAAGTATTCAACTCCTCTGAGTAAAATATATTCAAGTTATCGCTATGAAGATTGAATTAAAAGCAAATCGATACTGCATGTTACATTCCAAATTACTAATATACTACTGGACATAGATCCTATATAGAGAGATAATCAACATTAAAAGGTACATTCCCAGTCCAGACATGCAGCATAGCACCACAAGCTGAGTGAGTGAGTGAATATTAACGTCCCACTGTTCAGCTACACGAGGGCTTTTCGGGACGGTCCGCGTAATTTTGAATCATGGTCAAGTGACGCGGACGACACCTGAGCGCACCACAAGTTGAAAATCGAGTCGTTAAAAATCAAATCAAGTAAATGAGGTGATTTTTTTAAAAAATTCATTCTAACGTAGACTCCTTATTCCAGTATTCTTCATAAGATATTTACAAACTTTTCCTACTCTTCTCAGGTTCGGTTGCTTGATTAGGATTTAAACACTGTCTTTATTTACTATAATTACGCAACTTTTATCCTGTTTTTATTTTTAAAAATGCTGGAATGCCTTTTTGCATGAGCTTTACACACAATAACGTCTCTTCCACCACCAAATAAATTATACTCATGATGTAAACTCAACATACAATTTCAAAACAAGTATAATTTCTCAATACGAGTAAAATAATTTAAAAGGCTTTGAAGTTTTTGACGTACCGGAGAAAAAACGAAAGCAATTAATTCAGTTGCAATTTATGCAAATAAAAGATTAATTTCAGTAAAAAATAAAACTTGTCTGCTTTATCAGGGAGAAAAGGTTTAATAAAAAATACAAAACCTTTTCTTTTTTTTATCTAAGGAAATTAATAATATATAAATTAAAAACATTTAGTAATAATAAAAACATAATGATTAGAAAATTAATAGCAACAATACTTAGATTCTAAAATATGCATACTTAAATGAATTTTCTCTTCATTTTCTCACATAAGTTTTTGAAACATTTTATAAACAAACCACAACTAAAGCCCCTTTTTTAAGTTTATATATTTTATTTTAAGCATACGCTGCATAAGGAAAGGGGGAGGGGGTAAAAAAAGGTTTTAAAAATAATTACAAAAAATGAAATTCTTAAATTTCAAAGGATTAATGCACACACATTTTTTTGTAAAAATAGAAATTTTGCATCATATTTAGAAGTGATGAAAAGACACAAAAATTCTATTAAGTGCCACTTTAATATTTTGATTTATCATGCGTAATTTAAAAAATATTTTATTGAAATGTTTGATGTAATAGTTTGTTTGTGATTAATTATAATCATACATGAGGGGAAAACAAGTTTCAATCAGTCCTTTATTGATCCATCTCTATAATATGTTTAATACTTGAATATTCTTCTCTTTGTTTATATCTAGAAGGCTTGCCATAGCCTGACGTAAAGTCGAAAGATCTTCATAATAACTCGGATACAGGATACTTTTATGACGTAAAAGAGATCAATTTTTATCTAGTTAAATAAGTGAAAAAGATACGCCCAATTTTTTTAGGAAAAAACTTCCGGCATAAAATAATGAAAAAATATCCGAAGTAAAGACTTTACTTACCGAAGGAATTGGATGAATAATAAAAGCAATTATCTGCTGGAATATTTCCTGTTTCTCCTTATGGTGACTTAGATTTATCATGTTGGTTTACGGTAGCCGATAGTCTTTTTTGGATATTAGTTCCATGTAAATCAAATATAAGAACTGAAATAGTAAAATAGCTTTAGCTGATAACGGCGATTTGGAAATATGTGTGAGCTAAATAAAATGATCAATGTTTATTTTTGTAGTAGCAACTTTATAAATTTATGTTTGTTATAATTACGTTTCTTTAGAAATTATTGCAAAACGTTAAGTTTTTTCCCCTTTATAATTTAATGGTATAAATGATGATTAAGATTTACTACTAAATCAGATCTCCTATCGAAATATTTACAGTCAACAAAATTGTATATTTAATTTTAATTTAACTCAAAAAGTCAAAAAAATTTACGAAGGGCTTTAAAAAGTAATGTTTTTTAAATTAACCCACACAATTTAAAATAAGCATTTTTAATCCAATGCGAGAACTCTTGTACATTCTAATTCTAATAGAAGCAAACATGTAGGAAATTTAATATAAACTAACAAGAATTCAAATTACAAATTGTATAAAAATTGCAAATTTAATTTTTTTTCTC
>BMAO01037801.1:0-29126 GCA_019973975.1 Trichonephila clavata
AACGCTGCCAAGTTAGACTGAGATGAAAATATTATAAAACTTCTTTAAGAAAAATTATAAAATTTCTTAATTTTGAAAATTTTTTCGATTTTTCTTCTTTTTTGGCACATAAATTACTTTTTAAAAAAGCACTTTTCCGTTTCAAGAAGCCATAAAATGCCACGAAAAAAAAATTGCTAAATCACCAAATGCCAGTAATAATTAATTGGGATAAATCTACGACAGAATTGACCAGTTTGAGGCTTATGGAGAAGGTGCAGAAAAAGACAACTTTCTGATACATTACAACTGATAAATTTCTTTTTTTTTAAAAAAATGATTATAGTGAAAAATTTTAAGATTATAAGAAAATACTGAAAATGTTTTCATCAGATGGTATTATGTACATTTGAATGATTATACAGTGAACGCAAATAAAAATGTCTAGGTTTTCTCTCTAATTTTTTTTTATTGTTACGTGGTTTTAATGGAATAATCAAACATACAGAAATAAGCAGTCTTTTCAATAGTTAATGGTAAGAATTTTTTTTTCATAAAATTACTTAACAAAACTGATATAATTGTTTTTTTTTCAAAAAAAACACAATCAGTATTGCTTTTTAATATTCATTACAAAATTAATTATTCAATAATGAAATAGTACATTGTCTTTTTCTTGCGATAAAACTAGATTAGTTTTGTAAATTATAAATCGAAAAATAGAAATATAAAGAAAGATCTTATCACTGAGGGAAAAAAGACTGAAAAGAGTTTTATACACGAAAAAGCCTGTGTAAACGTTGGGCTATGCTGAGGGAAAAGAAATCTGTCTGTAAAGATAAGGAAATTGAAGACATTTCGTTAAGAGATAATTTTTAATGACATAAGTACAGAGAAATCCCTCACATCATGCATCACTCTTACCCAGAAGTGCTGTCATCGAGAAAAAAAAGGAAATATCCATTGGGATGCACACACAACACACACACACACACACACACACACACACACACATACATATATATATAAAGTTATACCCTAGGAAAAGGCACGTGCAACGCCGGGCATAGCGGAGGTAAAACATACCATCCAATGGGGTTGAGAGGTGGATGATATTTCGAATAGAGAATTTTAATGTCATTGATATCGAAATCACACACATAACCAGGAAAAGCTAATACTGAGAGGGGAAGGGGAAATTTTCACAGGCATAAAGTTATACACTCGGTAAAAGTCCGTGCAACGCCGGCCATGCAGCTAGTTATCATTAAAGAGCTGAACTAGGATATTTTGAAATATATTGTTTAGAAGTGTATTTATTGATATTTTAATACATCAGAATAGATACATTTTAACAAACAAAATCATCGGGTATTACTTCAATTGATCGTAACTCTGAAAATAATGTGAATTTTTTCAAAATTCAAGTTCAGGCTCTGTAGAGTATATATATACAGAGAGAGAAGAGAGAGAGGGAAAAACTAGAGGGAATAGGACTAAAAGGTTAAACAGAGACGAAAATGTTATTTCAAAAAGTATTAGTGATATATGTAAAAGTTTCGAGAACAATTTTAACATACGAGTAAAGCACATTAAATCTTTCATATTTGAATTAAGTAAGACAGAAATATGTATTACGGAAAATGTACTAAATTCAGATAAAATTAAAGATAGTCATGCTTTACATACCATAATGGACTTTCACAAATTTCTGAAGCATAAACATAAAATAAAAGTCAATGTATATAAAAAATATCAAACAGAATCTTTACATTATTATATATGAATACATATTATGATAATATTAATTTTTCTAGCATTTTTTAAAAAAGCACATGTCAACTTTCCAATTCAAAATTTCACTATTAAAAAGGCTTTTAAATATTAAATAAAAATAGGTAGATCAATTTTTAACTATAATGTACTATAAAGCAAGAAAACTTAAAATGTAATTGTAATGAATTTAAAGAATTCAAAGATAATTATCTCCAGCATGTATTACTGTGACCTCAATATTGTTAAAAGACAATAACCTTAGAATATAATGAACTAGCTGTTACCCGCCCGCTTCGCTGGGTATTTCATGATGTTTTATAAATTTTTACTGCTTATATATATGTATAAATTATTGATATCTAAGTCCTAGCATTAAGAATTCGATTGAATTGAAAAATATACTTATACCTGTAACTGTCACCTGTTGATAAAAAAAAAGGGCAGAACTCATCTAATTTGTATTTTCTAAAAATCTCTAAAATTGAAGCATAGAATGATGTTTGCTCTTTCGTAACTCAAAAACCAAGTGGATTCCCGCAAAACCAATTTTCGGTGGATCTCTACTCCGTAAATTGAACATGCAAGCCAAATTTCAAGTCTAAATCTAACAGAAAAAAGCAAAAGTTTTACTATAAATATCCCCGTAATCCCGTTGAGAGCCGTTTTCCAAAATTACCGCTCTTAGCGGATTTCAATTCAACAAAAGAAAAATGCAAACCAAATTTCATTATTATAGTCCTTGTAGCTCGAAAAAAGTAATTTTTTTTGTCAATACGTCCCAGTAACCCCCTGCAACCCCCAGAACTTGATTTGCTTAAAATTTATTCTTAGTGGATCCCTATTCAACAAAAGAAACATGCTTAACAAATTTCAAGTATATGGGTCTAACAATTAAAAACAGGAATTTTTTTCTGTAACTCCTCTTGACCCCTCGCAAACATCTTTGGGGTCAATTTTCATTTTACTCTTTGTTAGAGGAACTCTATTTCATGAAAGGAACATGCCTACCAATTTCCGAGCAGGATGATCAAGTAGTTTAAAAATGGAAATATTTATCGATTACGCCTCTTAATCTCCCGAAATTAAACTTAGTAGTTGATATTCGCGAAACCCATTTTGTAGCGGTTCTCTACTTTACGAAAGGAATCTGGTTATCAAATTTCAAGACTGTACGTCTAGCAATTTAAAAATGGGATAATTGTCTATAACGCCACTTAAACCCCCGCAACGCCACTTCTGGTCTGTTTTCACAAAACCCATTTTGTAGGGAATTGCACTCTATGAAAGGAATCTGCTTAGCAAAATTTGAAGACTGTGCGTCCAATTAATTAAAAATGCAAAAAAATTATCAATAACGCCCCTTGAACCCCCGCAACACCACCTAGGGTCGATTTCACAAAACACATTTTGCAGTGTATTTCTATCCTATGAGAGGAATCTGCTAACCAAATTTCAAGACTGTGAGTCTAATAGTTTAAAAAAAAGAAATAATTATTTATATCTGCCCTTAAACCCCCCGCAACACCCCTTGGGGGTCAATTTTCTCCAAACCCGTTTTGTAGCGGATATTTACTCCATGAAAGAAACATTCCTACCAATTTTCAAGCAGGTAGGTCAAATAGTTTAAAAACGAAAATATTTATCTCTTACGCCACTTATTACCCTGCAACGCCACTTAGAGGTCTGTTTTCACAAAACCTTCTATAGCTGATCTCTACTCTATGAAAGAAACCTCTTTATCAAATATAAAGACTGTGCGTCTAATAGTTTAAAAAATGGAAATAATTATCTATAACGCCCCTTAAGTCCCTCAACGCCACTTGGGGGCAATTTTCACGAAACCCATATTTAGCGTATCTCTACCCTATGAGAGGAATCTGCTTACTAAGTTTCAAGACTGTACGTCTAATAACTTAAAAATAGGAATTTATAACGCCCCTTAAACCCCCGCCCCGCAACACCCCTTGGGGTCAATTTTTCCCAAAACCCATTTTGTAGCGGATATTTACTCCAGGAAAGAAACTTACCTACCAATTTTCAAGCAGGTAGGTGAAGTAGTTTAAAAAACGGATATATTTATCTATTACGCCCCTTAATCCCCCACAACGCCACTTAGAAGTCTGTTTTCACAAAAACCCATTTTGTAGCTGATCATTATTCTACGAAAGGAATCTTATATATCAAATTTAAAGACAGTGCGTCAAATAGTTTAAAAATGGAAATAATTATCTATAACGCGCCCTAAGCCCCTGCAACGCCACTTGGGGGTCGATTTTCAGCAAACTCATTTTGTAGCGGATCTCTACTCTCTGAAAGGAATCCGTTTACCCAATTTCAAGATTGTACATTCAAGTAGTTTAAACATGGAAACAATTATTATTAAAGCCCTTAACCCCCCGTATCGCCCCTTGCGTTTCGAATTTCGGAAAATCCGTTCTTAGCTGATGTCTACTCTATCAAAGAAACATGTCTACCAAATTTCAAGTCTGTAGGTTGAATAGTTCCAGAGATTTCGTGATTAGTCAGTCAGTCAGTCAGTGAGTGAGTCGCTTTTCTCCTTTATATATATAGATAGAGGTACTGGTTTTAGACTTATGATTTCTAATAATAATAAAATTATCAAAAATCAGTTATACAATGATGTTGAGCAATTCATTTACAAAATTGCTATTAAATATAGTATGCCAATAGAGGCATTCGCAGAGTTTAAATGTAACATTACACAACAGATTAATGAATATAACTTTAATACAGATTATAACATGTTTTTATTGATATTAAAAATCAGATTAAAAAATTACAGAATAAATTTATTATAGTTTATATTGATAAAATGCCTGGAAATATTGCCTTCATTTGTAAATACTATTATAGTTTAATGCTCAACAAACATTTTGAAAATAATACAGCTTTTATTAAGTCATAAATTTCTGATAGAAAAATAAATAATCGAATTTTGGCTTTTCATAAACAAATAAAAATAAAAATTAATAATAATTTTAAATTTCCACATGCATTTCTTACTCCTAAATTTCATAAAGACCCAGTTTCTAATTGTTTTATATCAGCAAATCAGGCAAAATTCGCCATGAAATGTTACAAGATACAATAAATAATCTAAAAACCTCAGACATATTTAAAAACAGTACAGAACTCATTGCACAAATTAAAGATAAAAAGTAATTTTCAGTATTTAGTTTAGATTTTGAAGATCTTTTTAACTCTATTAATATTGATGATATGATAAAAACACTTGTAAAATTACATAAGGATAATTTGTTTAAAAATGTCAAATATGATAGATTTGGTTCTCTACTTAGGTTAGTTCTAAAAGAGAATTATGTTTATCATAATAGTAATTATTTTATCTATAGATTAAGTGTCTACCACAAGGTAGACCAGTTAGCAACTGTCTTGCCAATTTATATTTACATTATTTTGAAAATAGTTTCACAGACGACTTAGAATATTACTTTTTTCGTTATATAGATGATATAATCGTTTTTGGCAAGCAAGACACTTTTAACCTAACATTAATTTTTATTTACAATATCTTACTTTAATTCAGACAAATAGTAACAATTATGAATCAAATTTTCTTGATATAGAAATTAGTTTAAGAGATAATAAAATAGTTACTAATATTTTTGATAAACGAGAAGACTTTAATTTCAGTATTATAAAAGTACCGCATTGGAAGAGTAATGTGAATGTTTCTATAATCAGAAATATTGTTATTAATTACACACTACGCAATAAATTTCTAGTTTCGAATAAATCAGAAAAAATAAAAAACTATAACATTTTACTAAATACTGTTTAATTCAAAATACCCAATAATTTTATTAATAAATATTTGAATAAAGAAATTCTAAATAGTAAGGATTAAATTTCCATAGTTTTAACAGGTGATTATTGTAGATTTATTATTCTACCTAGATAGTTTTAGATACCCCCCAATTTCTAGTTTTAGATAAAATTACTTTTTTTAAAATTTACTACAACTTTTAAATCGTATTGTCTTAAAGTCTCTAAAATAATCGTAGTATGTTTACAATTCTTATTTATTATTCTATTCTTTTCATACGTTTGCTAAGTGCTATTTTTCAGCCATTGCTTTGCTTTGAATTTGTATTTGGGTCCAGAATCTGGCAATAACTTGTTTATTGTACTCAGATTTAGCGCTGGCTCTGCATTTCTGTATGCAATTTTTAGGTAAGTTACTTTTTCTCATAATGGATTTAGATTTCCTATCCATTATTTCCGATATGTTTTTGCTCGGTATTATTAACAGAAAGGGGGAAGGTTAGCTGGCCAAAAAACATGTTCAACCCCATTTTTATATGGAGAAATTTTTTTAAGAGAAATATTTTTGTATATTAGCTGTCCTAAGTCAGCAATGTTGATAATACTGTAGCATCCATTCTTTTATATTTTTATATTTAACTTTGTTATTTCAATTTTCCATATCTCCTTTTAAATTCTGTTGTCTGGTTATCTTTCAATTACAATTCTTTTCAGTTATAATCCTGTTAATTCATCTCTCTCTTGCAGAGAAATTTTGATTATATATATATATATATATATATATATATATATTTGAGCAAAATATTATTTTTATACAAGATTTTCCATAAAATGAAAAGGTTTTGAAAATATGTTATTCTTTCTTCATTTTTTGCCCAAAAATTGCATTCAAACAATTTTTTTTGTAACAATATTCTTAAAACTATTTTACATGTTTATTTTAATTCAAGTAACACTAAATATATATATATATATATAGCACTAAATATTTATAAAAAATTCCATTTATACGTATTATCAAAATCAGAATTCCGAACGTAGTCAGATACCTAAATCAATTCTTTTTACAAAATACGAGCTTTCTGTGCCTTAGTATAAGTATATGAATTATGATAAAAGTAGGACACTTAATGTTATTATAACAGAACATAGGAAATCTAATCTATTCGTATGTTAAAAATCACGGGAAATTATCTTAAAATTTTAAAAAACTTAGAATTATTTTTTCAGATGTTTTCTTATTGTAATAAAAATCATTTCAACTATAGCACCATAATTTGCATAATTTCATTTTGAAATATGTTTTAAGAAACGTATCTAGTTCTAATTTTCAAGAATTATATTATTTAAATTTTGTAGGACAAATTATAGCATTTACCCCTATGAAATGACACAGATAGGATAAAAGTTTGGATAAAATTTTTTAAAATTTTTTTTATAGAAGTCGATATTTTTACTTTTTACAAAAATCCTTTTTTTTTAATACTGACCATGAATTTCAAGTGAATCAATTGATGATGAACGTCTCCGTGTCTACGGATTTTAGCATATTTGTGTTTCTTTTTTATTAAAAAAACAATTACGATGTGACGCATTTCCTAAATTGACTTAAATACTTTTATCCTATTAAAAGTAACTGCAGATATAATTTTTTATTTTATTCATTATTCATTCGAAACCTAAGAATCAAATTTTACGTTACTTTTTCTTAGATATAGCAATAAATGATGTATTTGAAATGTATTTGGAAAACTTCTCGTTGTATGCAATATTGATTTCTTTTATCACCAATAATGTTTTTCTAATACTGTGTGTATAATAATGTTATTCATATTATTACATGGTATTAGTACTAGGTAAAGAGGTCATCAATTCCTAGATAATTTTAATGCATTGGTTATTTACACTGGTGTCCAAAAGTTAAGCATAAATCGTAAAATGCGAAAAACATGGAGTAAATATTCGTAAAATTATTCCAAATTTCTTGCGGATATTAATTGGGTGAAGAAAAAACATTGAGTTTCTGCAAAACTTTTCAATCGACTACGTCCTGCGTGAAACACCAGTGCATGTCGGAACGCGGAGCAACCGATTCACGCAGCATATTCAGTTCAGACAAGTTTCGTGCAACTGCTGTGCGAAGGAACGCTGTTAACCATCAAACAAGGTGAATGATGGCACAAAGACGCCAATTGGACATGTTTACGAAAGAAAGAATCGTTCGAATGCTGGAATCCTGACGATCACAAACCGAAGTGTCTCGAATTCTGAATGTGGACCAGTCTGTGATCTCAAGAGTGTGGCAGAGGTTTCAAAGAACGGGAGATGTTACCCGACAACCAGTATCAGATCGACCAAGATTCACAACCCTTCTCCAAGACCAATATCTGGTAATAAGTGTGCGATGTCAGAAGGGCAGTACTGTCAGAGCACTGGGTTCGGCGCTCATAGTCGCCACAGGAATACGAATTTCGAGACAAAGTGTTAATAGGAGACTCAATCATGCTGGCCTGTATGCCAGAAGACCAGCAGTTTGCATTCCCCTCACGTCAGCGCATAAACGCGTTCGTTTGAACTGGAGTTTGAAACATCAACATTGGAGTGTGGGAGAGTGGGCCAATGTGATGTCCAGTGACGAGTCCCGGTTTAGTCTGAGTAGTGATTTTAGATATGGAGAGAACTTGGAACACATTTTGAATCAAGAAATATAACGCAAAGACATCATTTTCTATCAAGGAGAGTAATGGTATGGGCAGACATCCTGATGGACGGCCGCACAGACCTTCATTTCTTTGACACGGGGTCTGTGACTGCTCAAAGATACAGAGATGAAGTTCTTGAGCCTTATGTTCGCTTGTTTCGAGGTGCTGTCGGTCCTGACTTCATATTCATGGATGATAATGCGCCATGTCACCGAGCGGTGCTGATTGATGACTTCCTTGAAACGGAAAACATCCAGCGCATGTCGTAGCCTGTGAACTCCCCTGATTTAAATCCTATGGAGCATGTATGGGATATGCTCGGGAGACAAATTGCAGCCCTTTCGCACCCACCAAGCTCCATTACAGAACTGAAGAGAGCTCTGCAAGAAGCTTGGAACCGTTTGAGCCCACAACTCATTCATCATCTCTTTGGAAGTATGGTAAATCGCTGTGCAGCGTGCCTGGCTATCAGAGGTGACCACACGCCTTATTAAACTGCAGCATCAGTATTTTATTTAATGTTTTCTTTCATTTTTCTTTAAAGTGTGAATCCTTGCTATGCTCAGTTTTCTTTCAAACTGCTACTTTGGATAATAAAATTAATTATTATCATTCTTTTGATTTGCTTCCTTATTTTATAACCATTTTACACTCGCATATCACGTTTCCCGCCATTCTGATTTATAGTTCCTTCTTTATTCACATAATTATCAATTATGCTTAACTTTTGGACACAAAAGCAGTTAAGCTCACAACAGCAGCTTTTTGTGGACAAAAAATATTAGTACCATAATCGGCTTTGAAAGAAAAATAAAGAAGCTGGAACGTTTTCACAACTTCCGTCTGACAATCACGAAATAAAAATTCTGCTAAGGGGTGATGGGGGGAACACAATTCTTTATCTTACTTCTACAATGCTTCTATCTCCAATTTACAAAAGCAAGAAAAAAAAAGAGTTCAAAAAGTAAGCATTTCTCAAACTTTAAACAGATTATATTTTATTTCTTTACGCATCCTTGGAGTGCAAAGGTAGGTGGGGTCGTCAGTGTCATTTCCTGTTTTGATTATCATCTAAGTTGTTGGATGATGGAGAGAGAAAATGAGAAATCCTTTATGAAAGAAAGGAATAGAAAAAAGTTTATTTTCTCTCTTGCTGATAAATCCAACATTATGTTGTCCTCAAAAATACAAAGTATGAAAAACATTTCCTGTGTTTACTTTCACTAAATTTTTTTATATCTTTCGGTTTCCTTGATTTGATCTTTTAAGCGATAGTTCAAGTAATTTAGCAGTCGCGGATATGCTCAAGGAATAAATTCCTTCCTTTGTGCTTGATGGAACATTGTGATATTTTTCTTCTTTTTATATAATCTGATCTTTACAACTTATATTGATTGCGTTTTATAAATTTGTTACCAGTGAAAAAATGAAACTTTTATATGATTTCCAGCATAATTTTAACATGGACCAAAAATTACATTGTAATAATAAGAGATCGTAACAATAATACATAGAAGTGCCATTGAATTAGGGATACCTACCTTGAAACGAGTTGAGCCTCCTTTGGCCTTGATAATGGCTGCCACACAACAAGGCATAGATTCAACAAGTTTCTGGAAACGTTCCACGGGAAGGACTTGCCAAATATTGTCTAAAGCTGTCCAAAATTCAATAAGATTCTTTGGTGCTGTGTGGTGGCCTTTCACGCCTTGTTCCAAAACATTCCAATGGTTCTCAATAGGATTTAAGTCTTGGTTTCTAGATGGCCAATTTATGACAGAAAAGACTGAGGAATGCTCATCCAACCAGCCAGTAGCCAACCGGGGCTTGTGATAGGTACAGTTGTCTAGCTGGAAAATTCCATCACCGTGTGGATAACAGAACATCATAAACGGATGGAGGTGATCAACCAAGAACTCTACGTACCGAATTGCATTGATGAAGGTTGGTACAAGTACCAAAGATCCCAAACAGTGCCACGAAAAACCACGCAAGACCACGAATGAGCCACCATACCCTTGTATAGTTCCAACCTTCAGTGCAAGATCCATGACTTCATGAGCCTGACGCCATAATAATATCTGTCGACGTTAAGTAGTCAGAATCGAGACTCATCACTCCCTGCTGCTCGTTTCCAGTCCTTTACACTCCAGTCTCTGTACTCTCGTACCCAGACAAGACGTGTAGCTCGATGGAGAGCATTGAGCAATCGTACTCTTGTAGGTAGACGGCTCTTGAAACCAATGGGGTGAAGCGCGAGCTTTGCACAGTCCGTTTACAGACTGTACGACTGGCACCGTTATTCAACTGGGTGGTAATTTGAGCTAATGTTCGGCTTCGCTAGCTACGTACAATACGTCTGAGCCGTCTCTCACCACGCACTGTCAAGGCTAATTGTCCTTTGCAGTTTTCCCGATCGCTAGTTTTTTGTTTATCATCCATGTATTCTTGGTACTCTCTTGATACTGTCGATCTTGAAAATCCTAGCTGTCTGACGATTTAGGAAATTGAATGGCCCATGCGTCGCGCACCTACGATTTGTCCGCGATCGAAGTCGTCTAAATCAGGCAGTTGACCCATACTGGCAATTCCATTTACTAATTCAGAACCACCACAATTCGCTCTATGTATTCATTTACCATAGAGCCCTCACTTGTGCATAAATGATGCGCAGCGCTACACAATTCGCTTAGCTGTTGCTATCCCTAATTCAGTGGCACTTCAGAGCATATTATAATCCAAATGACACTAAATATCATGGAAATTATTAATTATTTATATTCTCTTTTTTTTTAAATCACGGTTCCGAACGTAGTTGGATACCTTAAATGTGTTGGTGCTTCAGCTAATATTGATGAGTTTTTTTTACGAGATTAATGGTGAAGCAATTTTGGCAATTCCAACAACTAATTCAGAACGACCACAGTTCGCGCTATATTTGCAGTTACCACACAGCACCCTCATTTACACATAAAAGACGCACAGCACTACACAATTTGCATAACTAGCCCTAATCAGTGGCATTTCAGTGTAATAAAGATGGTGATTTATTCTACATAAGGGCAGTTCTAATGGTTTATCATTAAGAAAAACGTCCTTATACAATTGTCGAAAAAATTACTTTCCATCTTTCAAGAACCTGATTCTCGCCTAACCTAATAATTATAAAGCAAAATGAATGATTTATAATTTTTTTAAAAATTGGTGACTTTTATTATTTGATTGTTATGCATTACTGCCCATAACGTAAAAAAAATTAAAACATATTATTGAAATATTTGAACTTTGAAATTATTCTACAACTCTAGTATTTTTTTACATAGGAACTTCATGCTTAATAATCCTATCAAGAAACTTTAAAAACTTATTTTTTCCATAGTTATAGTCCAGTTATTTCGCTCATCTATAGCAAAATAATTAAAATAACCGGTATCTTGATCATTTTTTGTAGAATATATTAAAATACATTCGATGCACAATTACAAGAAATTTCTTAATCCTTGGTACCTTTATCTTTGCAAAGGACAATTATTAGTGTTTCTTTTTTGTGTTTGTTATTCGAAGAGTTAGCAATCCTATTTCGCAAGCAATTCTTAATGACTCTTATGTAGGAAATTATGCACTTCAAATCACGATAGCAGCTTAGTTTTTGCTGATTAATTCTCTTGGGCCAAAGGATTATTCAGCTATTTTTATGCTTATAGGACAATTTGCTTTCGCAATATACAAAATATCTTTATTAGAGAATGAGTTGAGAGATTAGGTACCAAAGAAAATTTATTTTTGTAGTAATAGCATGTAAAAGATTACCTTAAGCCTTACAGTTTTAAAAAATGGATAACTTCCTGGAAATGATAAAATAATAAAAAATCAACAAGTGAAAGCTACAAGAAAAATTACTCTTTCTTCGAAAAATATTATAAAAAGTAGAGTAATATTTAACGGTATAAAAATTGTGTTTGAGTATGTTTCCGAGTAGCTTAGGTGTTTGTTTGACAAAGAGAGAGAAGCTTTGATACTTATTACTACACTACTTATTTTTTAATTATTCACCTGAATAATTTTTTTGTAAAATTTACAATCATAAAACGTGTACTGTAAGTAATCAACACTTTCAATCTTGCTAAATAATTAATCCCTATTATACGGTCTAACGTTAAGGTATTAAAAGATTTTATACAGTGAGCTTATTTAAAAGGAATATATACGACTTAACTAAATATTTTTTATGTAGACTAATATTTAAATTAGGTAATTTTACTTTTATTGCAACCAACTTACAAAATAAACATTTATTTTCTTACATTTCTTGCTGATAAATAAAATTAAAAAAACAACCCTAAAATATATATCAACGGGAAACTTTTATATGTTACTTTAATTTCAGTATGAAAAAGTATGATACTGTGAAATCTTCTTGTGTCTCAATATTTCCATTTTTTTCATGCTGTTGATATATTAAGCTAAGAATAATTTTTTTATTAAAAAACATTTTGCTTATGGTAAGAAAATTAGAATACAGGCTCATATTTATTTAAAATTAAATGAAAAGAATTTAAAAGGTGTAAAATGTGAAAAATTAAAACTCATAATTTTGTAAACATTAAATCGTGTAAGAACTTTATGTCCAGACCGTGTGTTTCTAACGACAAAATTTGAGTTTATACTGTTGATTAAATTTTTTTTTTACAATTCTATAACAAAATTTATTTTAAAAATGTCTAGAATGATTAAAATTCTACATATTTCATATTGCAATTGAAGTTGTAGTAAAATTTTCAGGAAAGGAGTTTTCATGAATAAAAAAGATTTTTAATGCGCAGAAAGGTTTCATATCTTACATTTTTCGATGAAAAAAGAGCTTATTTTATATAAATTAACTAGTTTTACACTGACTAGAGACAGAAATCTGATTTTGTAAAGTAATTGTATTAAATTTAAACTATTTTTTTCTAGATATGAGTTATAATTTACTTAATGAATGTAGAATTTTCAGCTGCTTAATTCCAGTTCTTAATTGAAAGAGGAATTTGGTAGCAATTTTAGCCTCGAATTTAAACGATTTCGTCAATGGCTATTATAAAGGCATTTAAATAATAAATTTTATGGATACAAAAAGAGAATAATTTTCTTTTCATTATCATTGTATTTTTATAAGTTTCATCTTTATAAAATAATAACTAAATAATATTTTAAGTCGAAAAATGAACATTATTTAATTTAAGATTTTTACACTAGCGATAGTTGATGTTTGTGTTTAACCCTTCTTTGCATGAAGATGGAAATTTCCATCTAAACATTGAGTGAACAAAAAATGGTACTCAACACAAATGTTCTGCGAATTAGTTGTTGCTAGCAACTTTTTTCACGACTATTGCGTAATATCTGTCAAAAAAATCAAATGTCACAATCATTGTAGTGGGTTTGAGCTTGACATTCTGCTGTTTGTTGGGGTTGGAAGAAACAAGCGATTTTTTAAATATTTTTTTATAACTTATCTTAGAAGTTTTTGCTAGTAAAAGCTAAAATGATTGAAAAAGAATTGTTTTCTTTGTGTTTCTGTTATTTTCTGTGCAATATACATCAAATAACCCAAATACTCTTCCAAAACCTATGTGACAGAAATGCAGTTATTTCATTTTTAATATATGACGAAAATTTTTTTTTTACTATATGTTTATTTTATATTATTTTTGCAGAGAAATTTATAACAGAGGATTATTGAAGATTACTTGGACTAGTTGGAAGACGGTTGGCTATCAAAAGATGGAATTGATGACGAAAGTTCTGACGACGAGTAATGTGATACAGAAGTCATTAGAATAATAATTGTATTTTTAACAATTCTCAGGGTAAAATGATACAGAGATGTATTATCTTTTATATATTTTGCACCGAGAGAGTTTAACATGCAAATTTGCATGACAATGTGAATATTTTTCATCATACTGTTTTTTAATTATTTTATATCCTTTTATATCATACATTTATACTAATATTTATACTAAAATATTTTTCCTTTAATATAGAGCATAAATTATTATATATATATCACCTTGGTTTATTTCGAAAAAAAAAGGAATTTTGCAAAGAAGGGTTAAGCTTATAATATTATTTAGATCTTTGCTGTCTGTTAATCTACAACGCAATTGCTAGCTGCTGGCTTAGCTCCTGCAAAAGTTGTCTTCTTCATAGAGTCCCAAGCAGCAATTTTAGATTTAAGCAGTAATACATCAACTGACTGCCTTAACGCAATTCAGTGCCGAACTAAAATTGCGGAACTAATCTCATATGGCTGAATTGTGGCCATACAGTGAGTCCCAAATCATGTTGAGATCCCCGCAATGAGAGAGCCGACCAAAAAGACAAGCAGGAAGCTGAGTCATCTCAACCGGAAGCCCCATTGACTCTCAGAAGAGCAAATAGCATTATTTCCGAATTCATTGACAAATATATTACCGTGACTCAAAAAACCAAAGGGGCCTTGGAAAGCCATGGGAAACTCTGGCTACTATGGGTCCAATCCCGATGCACCTGGCGAGAGCGCCTGTCACCCTCTTTCGCCTAACCACCGGACATGACTTTTTGGGAGTATACCTCCATTGGCTTGATCTGGCTGCTGACGAGGCCTGGCCACTTTCCGGCGATGCCAGAATGGATGGAAACCACTTACTCCAATGCACTGGACTCGGTGAATACCCGGCTGACGACATCGCCTGTCGATACTGGAAGGCTCGGTATCAAATGGTCAAGAAGCCAAGTACGGAGGTTGGATAAATAAATATAATAATATTATTTGGATAGTTGTGTTCCATTGGGTTGAAAAATTACACGAAACGCAACGCAGCCAAACAACGATGGAATAAATGTGATACTCTTGTCACAATTTTGAGTTTTATCACCATTAGTTCCAGAGCTGTTGTCTAGAACAGTATGGAAACTGAATTTTAAAGGTTATTTGACAATAGTATATCAAATACATACGAAAATTTAGTACTCCACACATTATTTTTTATAACTATGTTTAATATAATCTGCATAACTAGCATATTTTATACTTTAATACTTAGAAAAAATCACTATCGATTGGGGAAAATATCTTTGAAATGATATCAGGGAAATATTTGTATTATAATACATCTGTGATACTCATTTAACATTAGGAAATCCGTTTTTATAATTTATAATTTAGAAACGTCTAACAGAATTTTACGGAATTTGATATTTAGATTAATTTTAAGATATAAAATCAAATGCGTGGAGGAAACAATGTAAATACATTATGTAAATCAAGAATGTAGATCACTTAACTTATAGAATGATTAGGGATTGCAATACCGGTATACCGGGATATCGAATACCGGTATTTTGAGCCATTTGTGCAATTTTGTAATACCGGTATTCACAAGTTTAAATACCGTTTTTTCGGTATTTACTAGAATTTTTTTAATTGACTCCGAAATACAAAATGTCTTACGGTATTTACATATTTATAATTATTTTAAAATGAAAAAGAGGAAAAGAGATTAACCAATTCAAATTTTATAAAGTTTATAGTAAATTACCTAGTAAATTACCTATAGTAAATTACCCACAAACCTATCCACATCCAGAAGAATTCGGTACAGTTATCGAAGATCATAATGACTATAAGGTCGATAGTAAAACGGAATTGTCTCTAGAAAAAAAATTAAAATTAGCGATAATTAAAAAAATTTCAACGAGCCAAAATACGATACAGAAATCAGCTATATTCAAAACCATCCGACGAGAAATCGATTTATTTGAAAAGATGAGGGATTTAGAGGCAAATACTTGGAAAAAGTCTATCTTTTTTGAATTGTTAACAATACCACCAACTAGAGTAGATGCCGCAAGAGCGTTTTCGACAGCTGGGTAATTTTTGCACGAAATTGCCTTCCAAGCTTAAAGACAGTACAATTGATACATTATGTTTTTTAAGATCACATTTCAAAAATTTTTAATAGTACCACAGACTGAATAGTGATATTTACACTTTCTTGTGATTTAAATAAATAAGATGTTCCCTTACTTCTTTGTGATTCTTTATATACTGTTATAATTTATAAGTTACAAATTATTTTTTGTGATATTTACAATCTCTAATAAAACTGGTGAATAAAACAAAGAAACATCTGTGTTTTCTCTCTTTTTCTAAAATTTCTACTACCGTGGTATTAAAACCGGTATCACAGTATTAAGATCTAAAAAATACCGAATAACGGTATTGAATTTTTGGTCCGATATTGCAAACCCTAAGAGTGATGCTTAGCTAGCTGCAATAAAAATTTCTAAGGTTATTAAGAGTCTTCTATTTTTTGACTTTTTATATACATTTATCATTATATTTTTATTTATTACTCAAACCAATGAATTCAAAATTATTTTTTTTAAATATATTTTTAAACTGAACTGCAAGCGTGCAATATCTTATTGCTCTAGAATATTTTAATAAAGTATTGTTGAATTACATTTTTCTTACTGTTTCAAGTAATATTAATAATTTTTTTTAAAATGAAAGATTTTATGCTAATTTTTCCAATATTTTAATGTGATTTTTGACTTCGCATAATTCAAGTTTATTTTGACTTCAAGTTTATTTTTTAAAAATCCTTTCAAAGAATAAGTTCAAATAATGAAATTTGAACCCACAAAAGAAAATGCCCGTTTCTATTTAAAATCGCAAAATTATTTTGCTCTGTTAAATACATACGTTACTAACCTCTTCTTGTGTGTGTGACGTTCACTCAATTACAATCAAAATGAAAAGATTTTTGTAGTCTCAATATGGCCGAAAAGGATTTAACAATAAAAATGAAGCAGGAGGGAGGATAAAACCTTTTTTAGTTAGCTTTAATCGATGATAGAAATAGGCATTTTCCTGCTTCACCGGGTAAACATCGTTACTGGGTATATATCTGAAGTAGTTGTGATAATGGGACTTATGAATAAAGGATCATACTTTCTGTAACTAATATCGAGTCATGATTTAAGCACGTTGAAACGATTTATATTTGGAGAAAATTGAGAATGCCAATATATATATATATAACACGATGGGAAAACATGGTTTTTTTTAAGACCTTAGCTTTTAATCATTACTTATTTTAAGTAGACTAAAGATATCTATTTTTGGTACAGTGTATGTCTTATTTTAGTAGAAATGACCTCTTGAGCACGTTTTGGCATTAACTTTGCTAGTGTAGCGCACATATTCTTGATTTTATCTTCGTGGAACTACACTTGTACAACAATTTTTATCATTTGTTCTGTTGTCGTGCGATTCACCTTAGCTAAAAGATTCTTGAGAATATGACATAAGTTCTCAGTATAATTTAGTCCTGGAGAATTAATAGGCAAATCAAGCCCTTGTATTTTATTTTCCCGCATAAAAATCTGGTCTAATTTCGAATTCTGACAAAGAGCCAAGTAGTGTTAAATTACTCCACCAAATATTTCTATGAATTGAACAATTTTACTGCGTTATATTTTTGTGTATTTGACAGAATTCCTCATGTCTTTAAGGTATCCGACTGGTTGCGACAACTTTTTTTTTTAAAAAAAGAATAAAAATATGCGGATTTATTTGTTGTTTTTAGATTTTTTTAGTACATTTAAAGAAAAATATACTAAAATTAAGAAGAGAAAAATAAATTATTATGTCTAAAATGGTAAAAAATGGGTAAAAATTGACAAAAAAATAGCCTAAACGCGGCCCTTCTGCACCAAAGGTTTATGAACAAATTTTCAATTTTTCAATCTAATGTGTTGCTATATTATTCAATTTTAAAATGAACTTCAGGATAAGAGATATTTTATTTTTTACAAAAACTAGAGCACTTTATCTCAGTTACTATATGAAATTGCTTAAAAAACAGAGATTATACTCACATAAGGGACTGTAAATTTTGTAATAAAACAGTGATTGATAAATCTGAAGATTAAACCACTTTTACTATTATACAGAACTTAAACAAAAAATTTTAGTCAATTATTTTCAAAACTTTTTTAGCAATCTCTGATTATTTTCAAAAAATCACATTTCGAGTAAAACGCGTTTTAAAGTGTGACATCTTGCTTAAAGTAATGGCATCTGCTTTTACTAAAACACTTGTAATTTTTGTTCTAGTGAACGGAAAATGATAAACTTGGTATTTTTATAAAGCTAATAAGATGGCCTATAAAATAAAATCATAAAAAATTTGTTAATTTTTGGCAAAATTCACAATTTTAGGGTAGCCGGATACCTTAAGAGGAACTAAGCTTCCAGTGTCATTTGTAGACATTTACAAATCTATTTAGGAGGTTGTTTTACAATCTGTTGAATATGATTTTGTAGCAGAGTTTCACCTTTATTTAGTCTTAATGTACTTAATAAAAGAGTCTCATCACTGAAAATTACCTCCTCCCAATCGGAAATGACCAAGATCAGTATTTTTTGACGCATGCTCTAAACGTTTTTCATCGTTTTCTGAGTTGGAAATTGTTTCCTCATGAAAAGACTTGTTGCTTCCGACCAACTTCCAGAAGCTGTTCGCGTTTGAAGTACTCACTTCAACACCATAATCCAGTAAATCCTTTTGAAGGTTTATTGGATTGTCATTCTTGGATTTATTTTGCTATTTTTTATTAGAACTTCATCAGTTCTTGGAGCAATTTTCCGCTTGGGCCTACATTTTATTTTAATTTTTGTAGAGAATATTCCAGAATCTTGAAATGTTCTTAAAATTCTTGAAACACTCGATTTCTCCAAACCAACTGCCGTAGTTATATCTCTCACAATCACATAAGTTTATTCATTAAGAGCGATTATTTTAGAACACTTCGTCGAAGTAATATCCATCTTTGAACAAGCAAAAGTAACACATGTTACAAAAAACGCAAAATTAGAGCAACCAGCTTGTAACAATCTATTAAAGGTTGTTGGTGTTTGGAGGTTCGAGCAAAGATCAGCCATAACAAGTTTTAAACTCACATTTATTTATTCCCTTTTCGTAATCAACACAAATAAAAATAGGGAATGCACTTAGTAAGTAATTAGAAGAGCAATCGCGCGCGCACGGCTTAAGGCTTCTAACATATAAGTATAATTTACTCAACTTAGTACTTTTAGAGCATTCTTGACTTCTACTCAAGAATTCTCTGTAAATATCTTTCCCAATTATACGACCTCGGGTCGGAAATCTAGTTCAGAATTTTAATCACTTTTAATCTCCAATTATCAACTATCAACCATCCATTTACTTATGTTGCGTATCTAAATACCAACAATTTAATAGAACAACTCATGCGAATAAATCTGATTTTCTTCTTCGTGGGAACGTTTTCAACAGAACTTACAGTTAAAAAGAATAATTTTACTCCAAAAAGATTAATGAAGGTTTTGCTGATAAATCTGTTACAAGCTGCCGCACTGAAATACCCACTACTGAATACTGATTCACTAAATCCAGTCAAACGATTAAATTAAAGTCAAAATTGATCGTACACATTATTTCTAGGCAGATATAACTAATTTCGAGATATCACTGGTAATCACATACCAACTCAGACAAAAAAATACATTTCCCCCAATTAATTCGAGCAGTGTATATTACATCATTCAAAATTCATGCAATAGAAATGTTACAATTGTTCAGATAACACACAATTGACGCTTCTATTTTCACATATAACGTAATATTATAAATGGAAATTTTTAAACAATAGTAAAAATTGCTTCATTAAGTTTTAGCTTAGACTAAACATTAGTTTTCTTTCTTTTGGATATGTTAAGAAATGAAATATAAAAGATATTAAAAGGAAAAGGAAATGAATCTCATCCAAATATGCTTTTTATTGATGCAAAATGCGTTAAAAAATGCAAAAACAGCAAAGGAATATAAAATTATATTTATCATATATTTCCTTTCTATAAATTTATTTTTCTTTATCATTTTCAAGATTAAAAAGGTTTCTTTTAGATTTAAATTAGTTTTATGTACGAATGATTTGTTTTTTTTTAACAAGAAATAAATGAAAAATGTATTTTCGATCTATCATCATTGTTTCTGTAAAAACAAATTTTTGTGTACTTTTATCTTCTACTTCTGTTATCAAAGATTTGCTTTGAACTTTTCTTTATTTTGCTTTTATCAAAGGAAACCTTTCATTGACTTTTTCACCTTTTTTGGTTTACCCCCAATAGTATTGATCTACAAAGTTTTTTACTGCAAATTAAAATGTTCTTTCTCTTCGACCTACGCAATTTGGCAAGAAAAGTTTTCTTTCTTTTTGGAACATGTATAAAACTATTTCATCACATGAAAGGCATTCTACATTTTCCATTATAAATTCAGGTATTATTATTAAATTTTGCACCATAAAAATAAAACAATTGTAAATGCATTTTCATGATTTTAATTTTAAAGTGATTCAAAAACCATTTACAGAATTCAAAATTATTTAAATTCATTATCAATAAATTTTAAACATTAAATTTATTGATGTTATTAAAATGTTTAATTTTTTAAAAAACTAAACATTAATCATGCACATTAAATATGCAAGATTACGCTGTAAACACAAAAAGATGACACTTAAGCCATGCTATCATTGCCGTTATACAACTATAATAATACCACTACCCTCCCTTCCGACCCAAAGCAAGATCATGGTGCCTTTATATGTATAAAGTTGGCAGTAGCCAATACTAAATGAAAAAGAAAACTTTATGTGCAACTTTATACGAAGTAGATGAGGATTGGGTACCATGATATCATCGTATTGGTAGAATTGCAATATATTGGAAATTTCATTTGAGGCAGAAAAATGGAGGCATATTTCCAATATACCGCAGCTTTAATTTTTAAAATTTATTCATCATGCACAAATATAATACTCTAATATACAAACTAGTTTGCAAATGACAATACACTGAAAACCACGATCAAATTATTTCAAAGTATAAATTATATTAAACCAAATTTAAATCGCTCTCCTAGTGATTATATTGTGTAAAATTATCGCGCGCGCGGTGAAAATTCAGTAAAATATCAATGGAAATTTTGCAGTAGCACAGTTCTTAAATTATTCGGTGCATAAAATGTTTTCATAGTAAATCCGAACTCTGGACAGATTTCCGAGGTTTAAAAGAGTAGTTTAATAATCTTTTGTGTTTTTAGTACAAACATATATGTTAAGCTACGCAAATTAGCTGCAAATAGGGCTTTGCAATCTGTTTATGCTTCATTGGTGGAAATACGTCATACAGGGAATATTTTCAACACATTTAAAGTAAGTCATTTGCTTTTGAATCCACTCATGCACATATGCGCAAACATCGCGCTCTTTGTTGTAAATATGTTATCTAAATATTCAATATATGAGATCAAAATGTATTTTTAATTCAGAACTTTTGCAAAGATAGAGATTTCAATAGTAGTTATTAGTACTAAAGTAAAGATTCTCATTAAAGAAAGTTTTTCATTAATCAGTGCTTAATTTATTCCTCAATTATTTTCAAATAGCATTATAATTTTCACACTTCAGTAGAAACTCTACACATTTTTGAAATGTTGAGCTTGTCATGTAAAAATAAATTTATAAATGAAACACTTTTGTAGATGATATAAAAATGATTATATATTCGGTATTTTAAATATTATATCTAAAATAAATTTTAAGTTATTTTATATTAATTTAATACTAAAAATTAGTCAATTTATGCTCTTATTAGTTTTAAAATGAATATAACTATAAAATTTAAATATTTTCTTTTTTAATAAGAATAAATGTGAAAACTGTAAAACACTATGTAAAGGAATCAGAAATATATGTTCAAATAGCTTTGGCACTTAATGTGGTAGAAGCCTTTTTGGAATAATACGGGTGTTTTTCTCAAAAAATTTCACATCTTAAATCTTCCATTATGGAATATTTAAAGAAAAGGAAGTGAGCAGAGAAAAAACACTTAAAAAAAGCCTTGGAGTAAACATTACTGCATCAGTTAAACGGCTGAGATTTTAACATAGTCGGTAATGCTCTAGGAAAGAGGAGGGGAAAATATTTACAATGCATTTTACTTTCACTTTCAAGTAAATTCACTGATCACCACAAATAAATAAATTTACCACAACAGGAGGGATGATGAGCGAAAATCTTAGAAACTTTGCTTCATAATTGTTAAAAAAATAAATTAAACATTTAACTATTAAATATATCTTTTGAAAAGTTAATTAATTGCTTATATCATATAAACAATAAAATGCAATGGTATTAGCATTGTTTATTACGATGTACTTTGTTGAAATTTATTAATAATATGTTATATATTTTAAGGCTGCTAATTAAATATTTGTATTAAACAAATTTCAAACTAATTTATTAATACTAGTGAAAAATTCTTTTTCGTGCAAAGTTCTTTAAATAGTCGTGTAAAAATTTCGTGCAGTTCTTGAACTTCTGAAAAAAGAAAAAAATAACACATTTTCTTTAATTTCAATGATTTTCATTTATTTTCTGATAAATACAAACCTGTAAATTACAGTAATCTTAGCTATCTATTTCATTAAGAGTAAAGTATTCAGTGCAAAGTGTATATACGCTTCTTTATTGTATATATCCAGTATTTTGTACATAATAGTGATCATGTGTTTAAATTATTATACAGTTAAAATAATAGTATATTATTATTTTTTCTTAATAACAAAAAACTATCATAATTTCAAGGATAATTTATGCGATTTCATTTCGTTCTTCCATTTGATTCAAAATTATGTGTATTTTTTAGTAAGGAAATAAAAATATACTGTCTTTTATTTATATTTAAGTAAATATTTTTCCAGAATTTTGGAACATTGTTAGGAATATTTGAATCTATAGTATGAAAGAATGAAAAAAGGTACTTTCTGTTTTTTTTTAAAGAAGGGATGGTCTGAACCGGAGAAAAAAGAATTTCGAATTTGATTCCATTAAAGAAAGGTTGTAAAGAATATTCCACTTGACTCCTGCTCATTAAATAAAGGATCTATTGCAGAAGTGGATGTATTTCAAAGAGGAATTTGTAAACTCAATATATATTTTATTTCATCCTATCCTTTTGTATCTTTTACTAAGCTTATATAAGATTTCTTGTAAGCTTATATTTTAAGTAAATATAAGAATTTCCATATATATATATATATATATATATCATAGTGTTAGATATTTATCCTACTCATATAATCCTTTTATCTAAGGTATAATAATGCATTTTATATGTATGAAAATATTATCTTAGAAAGAATGATCTTAAATACAATTAGCGATAGGCATAGATCTTTTGTTTAAAATATTTAATTTATGCAGTGTACAAAACGATCTCAAACTTTGATAATGTTTAAGCTACTCAGGATTTTGAAAATAGCTATATCTTAGATTTTGTTTTATAAATATTAATTGTAAGGGATCACAGTCCATTTTTCAAGAAAAAATATTCTACATTTTTTTTATTTTAAACCTAGAAAACCCAGGGAGTTTTTTTTTAGAAAAAAATCAGAATAGTTCTTTTTAAAACGAAACGCTTAGTTTTTAAAAAAAAAATTATAGGAGGTTTCTTTGGATGTTACACTTCCCATTTTGCATCACCTTTGTTTTAATATTCCGGTCGAGTACAATTTTTTGATGTTTTACAAGAGCATTTGCTCTTGCTTTTTTTCGTACGTAGCTACTACTGTTAATAGAATCACTAACTTTATGTACTCGTAGAAAATGTAATTTTGACAGCACAGTTGAAGCAGAAATTCTCTTATCCTTATTTATAATGATGTAATGCATGAAGGATTCTCATTAAAGTTTTGATTAAATAAACAGGTACTAAAAAAAGATTTTAGAGGTAAAAATAATTAAAACAAGTTATATGAAAAAAAATTTTAAGTCAATTCCTACTTAGGTCAATGAAGAAAATTTTATTCTAGTTACTTTTTATTAAATAAATACAATTATAATATAAATATGTATATACATATGACAGAATCCCAATATGCAGAGGCAAAATAGAAAGTGATTTTCCTTTCCACTGTTTGTAACTATTTAATTTGTTGATGTGACTCCATGTCGTTGGTAATATATTTATTTTTCTTTTACAAACTTAAGAGTTCTTCTTTGGGAAATAGCATTCGAAAGGTGATTGCATGTATAGAGATCATATTATGTCCCATATAAACTAAACTAAAATCAGTGGCGCAACAACCCATGCAGGTCCAGGCCTGCTGTGTCCATCTCAGTGTTCATGACCTTGTGCGCTGAGGTGCATGAGCAGATGCTCTGGTCAGGTGGTCGGTCTGGTGCGACACCCACAGTGTTTAGCTCCGAAGCAAACTTAGTACTCATCTATCGAGCCACTGAAGGGATGAAAGGTTGAGTTGACCTTGAGCAGCCCGGTGTTTGAACCACTGACTTGTGACGTAGAACTTGTATACACTATCACTTAGCCACAGGGTCTTTTTGTCTCATATAAGAATGAAAAAATTCCTAATAGAAATTGTCGTAGTTTGACTACTGTAAGATTGTGGCCTTCTAAAGTTACTGTTTATTGTCCCCTAATATTACTTCTCACGTTCATTGTGTTTCCTTTACTGTCAGTTGAACATGAAATCGATAAGTACAGGTAGGACATACAGAAAGCGATACAAACGCGGCCCACGATATGTAGAATCATGATAAATGTATCTTTGTAAAGAGGCAACGCGCGTGCGCGAAGCGATCAAACATTTCCGTCTTAGATTCCTCAATATCTTGTGGACTTAGTAATTTGTGTTGTTATAGGGTACTTATATGAGAATATATAAGAGTCACCACTTGTTTGGACGCATTAACGTCCGTATCTTTCCTCTATTTTCAAAGTTCCTGTGATATTAATTTAGAGGATACAGTTCCATTAGTGCGCTTCATTCGTTACTCATATTTTTTTCTCTTATGTAGTATTATCATCTGTCTATCAATTTGCAAGACATTTTCATATAATGGTTTGCTTTGATACTGTGCAATCAAAGTAATTCTTTAAAAAATTCTCAAATAACACCCATTTAAAAAAAACTAAGATTATAACAGTGCTTCAAAAACTGTGGGGAGCGCCCCTTAGGGGGGCGTGATGTACTAGGGTGGAGCGACCATATTGGAAAATCGAAAACAAAGATTACTTTAAAAATTATTAATTTATTGAAAGTAAACAAACAAAATACAAAAAAAAAAATGCGCATTTACATTGATATAATACACTTATAAATGTATCAGTACTACACAATGTGTTTTATAATTAATTTAGCAATACTAAGTTAAGAACAAATTTAATATTACCAGTGACCTTGTGACGGATCTATACGCATCATTTTTCCATTAATCCTCTTGGGGAAACTTTGGGGGTAGCATTCACATTAATTCACAGACTCTCAAGAAGAAACCATGATATTTAAATTAATTTGACTATATAAAGTCTAGGTTTTGTAAATATAATAGAAGGACCCGGAGAGCTGTTGTGGTGTTACGTAAGTGTGAATATTAGAATATTTAATTCACAAACATAGTGCGAGTTAAGGAAGTAATTGCTAAGAGATTAAATTTGAGGATCTAAGATAGATGAAATTAGATTTAGTTATCGGTTCGTCAGCGCTTGTTCTCCTTGTCTAGTTCAAGTAGTCGGGTTTACTTAGAGTGAGTCATTTAGATTAGATAACTCGTTTTATATATCACTCCTAGGGTTTCCCTATGTAGTCTCACTTGTGATTTTTTAAGTGTTTTTGAAGAGAAATAAAATAATAGTTATTATGGAAGTTGCTGGTGATGCTTTGTTTCCCCCTACACCTTTACGTAGGCAAGACGGAGAGAGAGGGGTCCCGAATAGGCCTACACCCCCACAACTTCATGAGCTTGTCAAATATATGATTATATACAAAAGTTAACAATTATATTGATAATTTGTATGATTTTTAATTAACCCCTTAACTGCCGATTAAAGTTATCCGATTTGTTCCCCAGTGCAACCATTTTAGACGTAGGTGCGCGAATATGATGCATTGGGAAGGAAGAGAAAAGGAATAAATAAGCAAATCCCTTGCAAACACTGTCAAGGTCCTTATATTGCATTATAAAGCCTTATAAATAAATTTATGGATAGCAGTGCACAAGAAAAGATCATACTTTGGAAAGACGTATATATACGCCCGGGAAAATTAACGCTTTGGTTTAACGAAACGTTTATATACGCCGGAGGCACTTAAGAGACTAAAGTCGTATTGTAGTTTTAGCGTTAAAGTGCAGTCAAATTACAGTTGTTATTGTATGGTGGAGGAAGCGATGAAAATTATGATTGAATATTGGGTCGCAAATATTGAAGGTTTGAGAAGCACTGGATTATAATAACTCTAATGCATAAAATACTGTTTACATTTATGTACAACCAGGAGCCGGAAACCTTATAGCTGTGATGTGCCAAATCAATCTACCAATATGATTCAGCGTGACACACAGGAAGAAATATTTGTAACAATTTGATTCCCTCGACAATGCACCAAGAGTTGAGTGGAAAAAAGTTTAAAAATACAGATTTAGAGTTTTTTTTATATATTAATTATGCATCGCTTTTAACATAAAACTAAACATAAAATATAACTATTCCTTCAATATGAATGCAAAATTAAAAAGTTGTACATATATATTATGTTTTTCTAAATCATATTTATTAAAATTAAAAAAAAATAGCCACCATAGGATATAAATATTCCTCTTTAATATAGTTAAATATAAAAATAAATATTTTAAGCAAACCTTGTCACATTGCACCGCTCCACTTCATGTAGTTAGTGACTTGCTATGATATATAATTCTGAGCGCTCAGCTGTTAAACAACTTCCTTGTGGTCTCAAAATATATTCCAAATGAGAAAAAAAAAATTGTTCACATATATATGTAGAGTCAAAAGAGGAAAGCAGAGCGCGTGCAATTTTCTTCAAACAAAAGGAACTCTGGTAATGACGTACAGAAATTTAAAATAGCTGTCAATTTATAGATATTTAATTTTGAGACCTTTTCATGATTAGGTAAATTTTGCCTTCAATAACTCTAATGATTTTTTTCCGAAGCAGCTGTAAGTGATTCTTAATTTTACAAGTATTACACAATCGTTTTGATTTGAATAGAATATTTCATGCTAAGAGTAGTTACATTTTTAAACAGAAAATTTTAACGTGTTCTATTTGGGTTTCTACTAATCCTCTTGGGGAAAATACTCTTTAACTTTGATATTAGTTTAAAAACCGATTTCCGACTTGATTTTATGCAAATGCAACTTCTATTTATGAGCCAGTAGTTGAGTAGGCGAGGTAATGGTTAAGAGTTGATTGTAAGCTGAAATCCAAGTTTTAGCGACTGGTGGACGCATATCGTAAGATTAATAATAGAAGGAGAATCTGCCAGAGAATTGTGTAAGGCATCAACATTGCAGTTGAACGAGCAAACAGGCTGCACGCAGGATCGATCATACAATAGATTAAATTAGAGAAGAACCTTACTTAATTTAGTCATCTATATTCGAGATAAGATTTCTTATTGTTCCTTAGGTTTAATTATTAAAGTGTATTTCGTAAGGTGTTAAAAGTTGGATAAAATTAGTTATTATAAATTTATGTCTGCTTCTTCTTTGATCCCTCTCAAAATGTATTCAAAACGTTTGTTTTTGTTTTTGAAAAAAAGAACAAAACACAAGTTCCATTTTTTCAAACAAAGGAATACAACTGTAGATTTGAAGAAATTTAGTTTTTTCCAACTTAATTTCAGTACTTAAGCCAGTCTATCTTTAGAGCATAAGCCATGAGAAATGTAACATAATATGCAATATGTCACAATGCATTTCATTAAATCTATTCTAAGACTTTCTCCAAAAAATGACGGAGAAAATAGATACATACTTCTAAGGATACATATACTTTGGAAAGAAATATCTCTTCCTGATATAGAGATAAGTAAGCCATGGAATGTTTTGAGTAATGTAGTGTGATGAGAGGATTTTCCTTAGATGTAGCGAGTAATATGGCATACTATGCAGGAATGTTCCAGTCTAATATATAAACGAAGACATCTTCGGATTCCTTTCATACATATTTTGGGACAATAATGTAAATAACATTTCTTTATTCCTTTTAGGATATACTCTTACACATACAGACAATATAAATAAAGAAACCTTTTGAAATATGCATTCCCTTCATTATAAAAAATGATGACTGAAAAATTATTTGATATACATAAAATGCGTTGCTAATAAAAAAACTTATTACAGAAATTTTCCTATTCAAAAATATTTTCGCTATTTGGCTGTTTTTGCATCCCATAGAAAACAAATAAGCAAATTTCTTTCTTTCTTTTTTTTTTTAAATGTAAATAATATTAGAAATTTAAATGCTTTGAAACATAATTTTAATTGTGACAATATTTAACATTAAAACTATTTCAACCAATATTTATAACAGCGGTTCTTAAACTTTCAATACCAGAGCCCCCTCTTTAGGTATTAACCAGGAATCGCAGACCCCCAAGAAACCCTTCTCAACACATGGGTGAGTGATTTAAAGGTTCTTCAATAATTGTAAGAACTGCCTCTGTGCTACTTTTACAAACTTTATCTTATACTTCTTTCTTCCTCTAAGAAAACAGTAAACATCTAATTTTAAAATAGTAGAAAATGCTATTTTCAAATAAATTATGTAAAGTGTATTAAGGCGATATGGTACCCTAAAAATCATTAAACTGTCGAAAAAATTTTTATTGGCTTATTTGATACCCCTGAATCTTTATAATTATACCTGCAAAATTTGAAAGCTTTACCTG